>JAFVLL020037135.1:0-22383 GCA_021397915.2 Tor tambroides | reverse complement strand
GCTTTTGCTTTCTCAGGGTGAAGCGGCTGGGTATGCGCCTTGTAAACAGAGCAGGGAACAACAAAAGCGCTTTGCTTTAATGAGCTGGAGTGTGTACGTGTATTGTTGTACTGTACAATTTCAGTGCGAGCCTTGTGGAAACGCAGCCTCTCCGACACAAACGTGTATATGGAAACACACGCTTAACAATGGAAAAAAGCTTCCTTCCACAACAACCACAATCATTATTGCCATCCGACAGCAGTCTAACGCAGTCGAGGTGCCTGAGCTGAATGGGCTGTTTGTTTAGCTTGCCACATGGTTCCACTTGAGTGCTGTTGATTGCTCACTAGTTTGTACCGTCTCCTCTGTTCCCTAATTGCCTTCAGTTGCTATTAACATGCCCCGGCTTTGTGACTGAAGCCCATCATGGGCAGACAAGGTCAAAACTGAAAGTTTAAGGCAATGAAACATCAGAGCACAAAGCACATCTCAGATTAATTTAGGCTGTGATTCACTGAAGCGGCAAAATAGGTCTTGTTTCACAGCTTATACAATCACTTGGTCTCAGTCAAATGGACAGGTATGTAAAGTGAATACTGAAATTAGGGCTGGGCAATATATTGAATATTTGTGATGTATTTGAGATGATTTTGTTGGCAACAATGTTTTTTGTCTTTTATTTGATTATTTAGTTTCCTATAAGCATGCTTTATCTTGTCTCTGATTTAAACTTCAGTAGCAAAAACACGCTAAGTTTAAATTGTTCATAATTCTGAAATTCAAAAATCTGCAAGGAAGTCCCTGTGACATTTGTCTTGTATTTATACATTATACCAAAAATATGAGACTAAATTGTTAATTCCTAGGTGTTTTTATACTGTTGACTATTGTGAACTCAAAAAAAAAAAAAAACTTTTCATGAAACTTTTTCATTAAATTAAGTTGATCCGTTTTAGAACAAAATATTATAACATGCATTTGTCCTTTCCCACTGTGTCTACTGTAGTGACATAAGGCCTTGTTTAACTCGGAGTGCTGCTCTTTCTTCATTTAGATTCCTCTGTCAGGCAATTAAGTGGTAATCAATAACAATAATGTAGTGTTCTCTAAATTCACGCTTAATTGACATTAAATTTAGTAGCTTAAGGACTTAAAGCAGCGGATTAATTGTTAAATGTGTCTCAAGATGCCAGCTTGATCTCTGGAGTGTGATCTCCAGTCCTGTAATTCAGTTCAGATTGATTTTATGCAAGCGTACATACTCAATGTGACGTTTTATCCTCAGACAATTTATGTTTGGCGTTAATTTCATTGTACAAATGTGAATTTAATGTTGTTTTGTGCAGTTCTTAGTCAAATTTGAATTTCGTAACATTTTTACTATTGGTATTCTGTCATGTCCTAAAAATCCATTCCCACTCAGCAAATGAAAGAGGTGGTTTCCATTAGCACAAAATTCATCACAAACACAAGCATTTTATCAGCATTAAGCTGCAATAAGCAGAGATTAACAACTAAACAAATTAAAAACCATTGTGTTCTAGTGCCAGTCTGTGGCTTCTCATCTCACCCTAAACATGTGTAAACACTCCTGGTTGACTGACCTCAGAACAGGCTGTGAAACCACCAGAGAAGTGAAGCGGTTTCAATGTCCCGCTCAGGGATTATGCAACTCTGAATGGCTCTCTTACACAACCTCCCAGCAGCCACTGAGGGGATATGGCCACTTGATACAAATCTTAAGGTTTTGCTGGCTAGCATGAACATTGACATTCATTCATTCATTGACAGTCATTCAGATATGACTCTTCAAAATATAAATTATTTTACCACTTATATTTTTCCTTGTCTTGTCAGTTGCCTTCATATCACAATTCAAGAAGGCTGTTGCTTAATGGCTTGAGGCTCTGCATGTTCTTGTGATGCTATCAGTGTTGAATCGATTTAAACTGTAATATTTAAATGAATTCAATTTATATTTTGTTTTATGTTTGAATAAATGTAAAAATTAATTCTTAAATCATTTAAAAAAACAAATAAATCTATTAATATTTAAAATTAATTTAAAGTACAAAATTAAACTTATTTTAAATTCATTATACATTTTAAATTATTTAAATTTTATATGCTTGACAACAATTTTTGGTTCAAATCTGCAACAATCCATAGACTCCCGCTGTCAGTGCAATAAGTGGTTTTGTTTTGTGTTTTACTAAGGGAAAATTAGTAAAATTATTTTGCTGATGCTGTAAATATGTTTTAAGTTGTGGTGAACCTGGGCATTTCTTAAGAAAAAAATTTGCTGTATTGGTCCAGATGATTAAGTTAAGGTCACAATACAATGAGTTATTTTCTCATTGTCCTAGATCTGGTTGTGCCATCTGCATGTTAGCCTTGCATCTCACAGTGACTCAGATTATAACAGCTGTAAAAGCTTTTAACTATGTAAAGTATTTGTCTTAACAAAGTAAGCGTTGTAACACTCTGATAAGCTATGACTCATTTGTTTACACATCACTCCTTTACATAAATAATATAGGTTAAATCATCAGTTACGCTTAAACATTCTTCGTACTTAGAGAGAGATTTAGAATTCAGCAGGATGTTTTCACAAGATTTTGAAATCGATCCCTTGGGGGTTTGATGGCTGAGAGTCCATAATGCCAAGCCCTGTTGCATAATTCAAATGTTCCTACTCCATAATCCCCAAACGCCTTTTACACTGTCAGCTAAAAATAGACCAAACAAACAGAGTGACATTCAATATTGACCTGCTTCCATAAGTGATGCACTGCCAACCGGAGCTTTTAGGCCTGGTTTCCCTGTGGCTGAGTACTGCCATATACTCACGTGCTCAACATGCTCTAAAGCTGCTCGATTGCAAAATGAGGCAAGATGGACCGAATGTGCCGAGCAGCTGTTTAGATGGGAACACAAGACGATGATGCATTTGCCAGGGCAGCAGATGGATCAGGCTGAGTGATATAATACCGACAAATTTAGACGCATTATGAGAAACTGCATGGCACTCTTGTGGGTAAAAAAGTCTCTCAGATAGATTGTTTAGTTTAAACCAGCTGTGAAAGTAACTGACAATAACAATGTGTTTGGCTTAAATTTGGAAAAATCCAGTCCCGC
Organism: Tor tambroides; assembly: GCA_021397915.2. Classification (NCBI taxonomy): domain Eukaryota; kingdom Metazoa; phylum Chordata; class Actinopteri; order Cypriniformes; family Cyprinidae; genus Tor; species Tor tambroides. The sequence continues at coordinate 19,263 of JAFVLL020037135.1, read as the reverse complement.
AGATAAAGGCTGATGGATTCAGAGTAATTCTGAGCTGACGGCTGGGATTGTCTAGTATCTTATTGGAAATCGGCAGAGAGCAGAAATTCAGTCTGCGTCGTTTATACAAGGTCATTGGCATGAGCCTGTTGATACAGCTTTGATGGAGAAGAATGATATTCATGAGGCAAGAGCCAATGATGGCAGATCTGGCTGTGCTGATACATTATACATGACTGATATGGTAAGAGCAAGACTCTCTCTCTGGCCTCTTCCATCTTAGCTAGGGATGTAACAATGCACGGCAAGCTGGTTGAAAATCGATAGAAATATGTGACGATTCAAGTTGGTTGCGATGTTAAATCAAGATGCAATTGGGGATGGGAGTTTATATGAATATATCTCTGATGGGAACTGACTGTTTTTGAAAAGTTTAGATGGTATTGTCCTTTATAGATGGTATTAGCTTATTTATAAGTGCAGCGCTGCTTTGTTTACAGCGGTAACCAAGGAAACACTGTATTGTTTTCGTTAAGTGCCACCTGCTGTCAGAGAGTGAATTTGCATTTTCATGCTGCCCATCTGCTGTTTTTGTTTCATGCTGTTTTATGTAGTATAGTTTCACAAAGCTAACGTCAGACCATTCTGTTTTTGCTTCATATTTTGATTTTATACAATCTAAGATTAAAATGCAGTGGTTGCTTCAGTTTAGCCTTAGTTTGTTTATATAAAGATTAGTGCTGTCAATCGATTAAAAAAAAATTAACTAATTAATCGCACATTTTTCTAAAATTAATCGCGATTAATTCCACCTAACATTAAAGTTTTTAAAAATATTACTTTTATATTGCAATTTCGCATTCAATCTTCAAATGTACAATCTACAAACAACATAAAGACAGTATATTTTTAATATTTCTTTAATGGTATCTTTTTTATGATTTGAAGGCCAGCATCACTGATATCAATATAACTGATGTCTCTATAAAATAGTTTTTTCCCCCTGAATATTTAACCATTGACTGTAGCCAGTCAGCATTACAGTATAATTTAGATCTATAAATTTTAACATTTATTAGACTTAACTTCTAATTTAAGTGAACTTAAAACAATCATCACATGAACCTATTATAATAAATTACATATTTAGCTACTTGTGCCCTTCAGAAGAAATATACAGAAAATGAATACTTACCAAACACTAAATTCTAAATTAAATATAGATGAACCCCTTAAAGCTATAAAAGTTATGAATTTCCTCTTTTTTTTTTTTCAAGAGGCTCATTGAAGTGTTTTCAATCAGGTATTGAAAACACCTGTGGATGTCAGGGAGCAGCAATAAAGCCTAATAAGCACCAATTAGGCAGCTTTAAAATGACTGTGATACTCAGCTCCTTCTAGACATTTACGGGTGTGGTTACAAACATGCTGAAGTCAAGAGAATGGTCCAGGAAGACAAGAGAAGAGGTGATTACTCTTCACAGAAAGGGCAATGGCTATAAGAAGATTGCAAAGATGTTAAACATACCAAGAGACACCATAGGAAGCATCATTCGCAAATTCAAGGCAAAGGGCACAGTTGAAACGCTACCTGGTCGTGGCAGAAAGAAGATGCTGACTTAGAAGAAGCTACTGTCACGCTACCTGAAGCGTAAAGTGGAGAAAAGTCCCCATGTAGGCACCAGAGGAACTGAAAGATTTGTCAGATGTAGGTGCACAAGTTTCTGCTCAGACAATACGGCGCACCCTCGTGAGCCTCAATGTGCCAGAACTCCCGGCGCACCTTGCTGTCTCCAAAGAATAGAAGAGTCGACTGCAGTATGCCCAAAAGTCATGTGGACAAACCACAGAAGTTTTTGGGATAGTGTTCTGGACTGATGAAACAAAATTAGAACTGTTTGACCCATGGATCAGCTATGTTTGGAGGAGGAAGAACAAGGCCTATGAAGAAAAGAACACCTTGCCTACTGCTGTATGAGCATGGTGAGGGAGATCAAATCATGCTTTGGGGCTGTTTTGCTTCTGCAGGTACTGGGAAAGCTTCAGCGTGTGCAGGTACCATGAATTCTCTTCAGTACCAGGAAATATTGGATGACAATGTGATGCAGTCCGTCACAAACCTGAGGCTTGGGAACGTTGGACCTTTCAACAGGCAATGATCCCAAGCATACCTCAAAGTCCTAGAGCATGGTTGCAGATTAAAGGCTGGAGACATTTTGAAGTAGCCATCGCAGTCACCAGACTTAAATCCGATTGAGAACCTCTGGTGGGACTTAAAGAAAGCAGTTGCAGTGCATGACCTAAGAATGTGACTGAACTGGAGGCTTTTGCCCATGATGAATGGTAGAAGATACCCGTGAATAAACTGCAAGACACTTGTGTCAAGCTATGCTTCACGTTTAAAAGCTGTTATAACTGTAAAAGGATGTTGTACTAAGTACTAAGATTAGGTATCCTTGGGGTTAGATAAAACTGATAATAATGTGAGCACAGAAAAGACATTTGTGGTTATTTCATTATAAATGTTATGTTATATTTGTCTGACCTACACGTGCCTCTTTGATTTAATTGTAAGCAGGATGACTGAATGATCAAAATCAATGTCAAACCGGCCAAAACAATCAATTTCAGTGGGGGTTGAATAATTTTGAACACAACTGTAACATATTGCATGCATGCACGCAGTTTTAAGGCAGCTTTAACCGCCTTTTTGGTAACTTCATGCCTTAACTGACGGCATAACTAGGACATTGCATGCACGTAGTTTCTTTCGCTGTTTGATATGAACTGATACAGGCTACAGCGTGCGCCGGCACCCTTTGTGTGTATTTGAAGAAGCGTGCGCTACGAGCACAGTATCTTTTCAGCGCTCAGTTTATTTCAGCACAGCGCGGGCCGAAATTCGGCGACGTCTGAAACGTCTCCCGTTTGATGTAGTAATAATAATTCATTACATTTATATAGCGCTTTTCAAGGCACTCAAAGCGCTTTACATACAAAGCGGGGATCTCCTCAACCACCACCAGTGTGCAGCATCCACCTGGATGATGCGACAGCAGCCATGGTGCGCCAGAACGCCCACCACACACCAGCTTACTGGTGGAGAGGAGACAGAGTGATGAAGCCAATCAGTGTATGGGGATGATTAGGAGGCCATGATGGTCAGAGGCCAATGGGCAAATGATGTGGTCATAAAGACGTTCTGCATCTAAATAAACGCAATCCTTTTCAAGAAAAAAAGAGACAGAGGCAGCAGTTGCGAATGGGGTGGCCAACCCTAGCCCCGCCCCTGCGTTAATTGCGTTAAATATTTTTAACGCATTAATCAGAAAAAATTAATCGCATGCGTTAACGCGCTAATTTTGACACCACTAATAAAGATATTTCTTTTATTTGTAATATTTGTTTTCATTTCAGTTTTTATTTGACATGTCAATCTGACAAAGAAAAGTCTTGAGAAATGATAAAAGGACACCTTTTAATTTATAATTTGCCTTAAATCTCGTTTTGTTAAAAATCGTGAGAAAATCATGAATCGTATCGCATTGTGAGTTGAGTGAATCGTTACATCCCTAATCTTAGCATCATCTTGCTCTTTCTACCCTGCAAAATCATATTCTTAATGAGCACTTTCTAGTTAAAATGTCCTTGAAATGAGATGAATTTACTTAAGAAGCAACACAAGATATTTAGACATTTACACGTTGTAAAACTAGTGTACATTATTTTGTCTAAAAAGATGGAAAAAATATGCCAGACAAAATAGACTTATCATATGATAATGTTTCACTTGGATGTGTCACAATACAGAAGAAAAGATTTGTCTTTCTCTTACAAGTTTAATAAATTATGAATATATTTTAGATATTTATGCTGGAAAAACATCTAATTAAAACTCATTAAGAAATCACTTTTGCAGTGTAGCATGTGCAATAGATGAATTAATTTATACAACTTGAAATGTTTAAATGTATGTGTAGAAATGAACATTTAGTAAGATTGATAAATCCTTTAAAAATATTTTAGTTCATGTTAACTATTCATTATCTAATGTTAACATTTAAGAAGCTTTTTATAAAGTGTTTCCTGTATTACTTCTGCTACCATAGTACCACCACAGTGTTTTTTTTTGTTTTTTTTTTGTTAGGGTACAATAGCGGTGGACAATGGAAAGACAAGGACAAAGATGATTTATGGCTAACTGCAGTTACATAACGTTATGGAAGAACTGTCATCATCTGTAATTTAATACATGATGCTATAAAAAAGCCTGTTAATTGGGAACTGGAGATACCCAGAATCACTGAAAAGGTCACCCAATAGTGCTTTGTAATGTGCTTATTTACTCCAAGATGGCTGAGCTGTTCCCTTGAGGGCCAGGGCACTCACAGGCCCACTGTATGAAAGTGTGTGAGGTCCATACCAAACATAGCCCCCCGTCTGCACTGTCAAACACCCAGATAAACAGAAACATCTACACGGCAGCTTTAATCAAAACACATTACAGCTCCAGAAGCACTGACTACAGTAACCGCTCATCAGGGCACAGCGGGAGTCGCTCACACACACCCCTGAAGGTCAGCCGAAGAAGAGCACGCATTGATTAGGAGCAGGCTGGTGGACGTAATCACCTGCACTGCAGTGAAGAGGACAATTCAAGACAATGGCTAACCGAGTGAGTAATGGATGTGCTTGATTTGAGAGGATAAGGATTTGTAGCATGCTACGTGACGTCCCAGCACGCAAGCCTAAACTTCAGAGTTCAGGTGTGGGTAAGACCGTTCGTACCAGTGCATGATGGACCAGGAGAAAAGACCATGGTTTGAGACAAAAGACTGGTGAGTTGTAACTGACCTGGGCCAAGCTTGGCAACTGCATAAAGCAGGTCGTAGTTAATAACTGGTGTGGCCTCGTCAATCTGTTGCCAGCCAACTGGAGGTGAGCCAGGAGGAGAGATGAGGAACTGTTTGGAAGGCTGGGGAGGAGCCAGGTGCAAATTGTCTCCTTCGGATGCTGGGTTCTGCACCTAAGAGCCAGAGAGTGTGTTAGTGGACAGTGTGTCAGGATGCAGTCAAAAAAAGACCTGACTGGATCACTTGATGCTGGGATCAATTCAGATGTTTCTCAAGTAGTTATTAGCAAATATGTTACACATTTAAAATCTATGTACCTATCTATCTGTCGTTCTATTGTTCTGTCGTTCTATCTATCATACTATCTATTGTTCTAGCTATCGTTCTATCATTCTATCTATTGTTCTAGCTATCGTTCTGTTGTTCTATCATTCTAGCTATCTATCATTCTAGCTATCATTCTAGCTATTGTTTTAGCTATGCATCATTCTATCTAGCGTTCTATTGTTCTCTCGTTCTAATTTTCTGTCATTCAATCTATCGTACTATCTATTGTTCTAGCTATCATTCTGTCATTCTAGCTATCTATCGTTCTAGCTATCTATCATTCTTGCTATCATTCTATCTTTTGTTCTATCTGTCATTCTAGCTATCTATCGTTCTATCTGTCATTCTAGCTATTGTTTTATCTATCTATCGTTCTATCTATCTATCGTTCTGTCGTTCTATTTTTCTGTCGTTCTAGCTATCTATCATTCTATCTATCGTTCCATCATTCTAGCTATCTGTCATTCTAGCTATCATTCTAGCTATGCATCATTCTATCTATCGTTCTATTGTTCTGTCGTTCTATTTTTCTATCGTTCTATCATTCTAGCTAGCTATCGTTCTAGCTATGCATCATTCTATCGTTCTATTGTTCTCTCGTTCTGATTTTCTGTCGTTCAGTCTATCGTACTATTGTTCTAGCTATTGTTCTTTCTATCTATCTTTGTCGTTCTATCGTTCTATCATTCTAGCTAGCTATTCTAGCTATCTATCATTCTAGCTGTCTATCGTTCTATCTATCATTCTAGCTGTCTATCGTTCTATCTATCATTCTAGCTGTCTATCGTTTTAACTATCTGTCATTCTAGCTATCTATCATTCAGCTATCTATCGTTCTGTCGTTCTAGCTATGTATCATTCAGCTATCGTTTTATCTATAAAGCCTATAAATCTTTAAACTTCAAAGCTTTTTTTAAATCTTTCAGAAAAGGTTTTGTAAAAATGAGTTACATTAATTTCTTTGAATTTCATTTATTTTAGATTTACATCCTTACCTTTTGAATTTAAATTGCAGTTCTATATCCTGTTTCTCAGCTTGGCTCTGAATGGCAAATGACCCCACTATACACTGCACTCATAGATTCAAGATGTCCTTCGTTTGAACCCTCATTTTGCAGCCATGTCAGCCTGATTTGGGCAGTTACTCTGGTAAGCGGCTAATACCAGCTATCAGAATGCATCTATTTCAGAGCTGTCTGCTCCAGCCAGTGGATTCTGCCCTACTGGAGTTGTCTAATCCTCAATATGAGTTCATTTCCTGCTCACTGAGAAGGGTTAGAGACCCTGACATGGTTTAAGGAAGGATTACGATATACATGATGTATGATCAAATGTACATAAAAAACAGACTCCCTTATGTCTCAGTATCTTTCTGTTGCTCTATAGTTCATCCTGTCTGTCAAAACTTAAATGTAAAAGCATGGCAATATAAAACTTTTGTCTTTTCTAGTCATTTGTGATTCCATTTGGTGTAGAGAAATTACACAGAGTAGCATTGCTTGTTTAATCGATTCGGATCTAATCAGGCAGAAGCACCATGATATTACTTGACGAATGCTTAGTTTGTTAACCAGTTGTTCTACATATCACTCTTAAATGTACTTTTTTTAACTACTCTTCTTAGGAATACAAAGATTATAGAAATTTTGGGCAACCGAAGACAATTCTCACCTGGGCAAAGTAGAGTTTAAGTTTCTTTCCTCTGAAAGGTGTCTCGTGCAGCTCTATTCTAGCGCTGGCTGCTGCTTTGGGGTTACTGAAATTGATTCGTACACGTCGGAAGCTCTTAAACTGCTGGAACGTCACACCTTCATCGTACGTGAGGAAGAGTGCTTCGAACATTTCCTGAAAGACAAAAAATAAACAAGGTAAATTAACAAGGGATAAATATTTCAATTCTGTCCACTGGCAAATGTCAAATCATGAATAATTCATGTGTCTTCATAGAGGACAAAAAAAGTCGAGCAGGAATGCTTTTTTTAACTGTGCCAGAAACAAGCAAGTCCTGTTCCACCAATATCAATCTTATCAGGGCCATGAGAGAATGATTGTGAGTAATGTCAGCATATCGCTGACAGGATGAACGTCATTGTATTCTTTATGGGACAGAGCAGTCTTTGGACTAGGCACGCCTCACAGAACATCCAATAAGCTCAGCCAGAACTGGATCGTTTTGGAGAGACAGATTGGCTGGGTCTGTTATGACACTTAATATACTTTTCCTGTGTAGGAGAGGAACTGATGAAAGCAATTATATCTGCAGCTTGTCTCTCAATTCAGTAATCGGTCCTGCTGGGTCTGGGCAACCCTTAGCACTCTCAGCCTCATCTGTTAAAGAGAGGGCTTTCCCAAATTGAACATATTTACCTGCATTCTAACCTTCACCATGCAGACTTAAAAGGATTGTTCACCACAAATGAAAATTCTGTCATAATTTTATTTATAATTCTGGCCTTCCTGTAGCTCAAACAGTAGAGCATGGTGCTAGTATGACCAGGTCATATTTTTGATTTCCAGGGAAAGCAAGAACTGATAAAATGAATTCTTTGAATGCAAAATAATTCTCTTTGGATAAATGTGTCTGTTAAATACGTAAATGTAAATTTACTCACCCTCATCTTTACTCAAACCTGCATTTCTTTATTGCTTCATATAGAACAAAAGATATTTAAAAAAATGTTCTTCAAAACGAAGAACACAAACGAAAGTCTTACACATAGATTTAGAACAAAATTAGGGTAAGTGATGACAATTTTTCATTTTTTTGGTTGGATTATCCCTTTAAAAAATGATGCTTATTATTTTTGTATTGCTTTAGAAGACCTCTGAAGATTTTATTTCTAACCTTAGAGGTGAGATGTGTAATTTCTGTGACTAGTAGCAAAATTGCAAATAAATAAATACCTAAATAAATAAGTTTGTGTTTTAAAGCAGATATCATAAACCTCTTCAATCTTAACGAATGGCTTTAACTGCAAGGAAAAAGTACTGTGTAAATATCTTATTTAATAAGTAAAAGCACACTATTATGAAACACTCCTTCAGAGTAGCATCTGAAACAGGATTGCTGGAATAGAAACACCTTAGACTGATTAGTATTTTCCAAAAAAAACCCCGTCATCAAATGTGCGTAGGCTATCACATTCCTGATTTGATTGTTCAACTTAGTGAGGTATTTAATTGCATTATTTTCAGAGACCTGTTAAAAGGGCTAACATCTCAGTGTTGGGTTTGCTTTGCCTTTTAAAGGCATAGCACATAAGCACTTGGAAGTGAGTCTTATGTGTACACCAAAAATAGGTATTCAACATGAAACCCTCAAATATGCCCTTAAATTCTAGCCAACCGCTGGTGAAACACTTCAATGTGACGACAAACAATAATCTAAAATGTGAAACACCTAACATGGGATGTTAGGTATTAAACATTATGTGAGGTCTAAGAGACGTTCTTTGTTTGTATCAGAAATCAAGTCCAGGGGTCCGTTCTTCGTACGTTGCTTATTACATCCGAAATCAAATGACACATCCAAGACAATATCATCGCACTAATCAGGATCTGGCTAATTCGGTTCTTCGAACGCACCTGTTGTTGATGATTAGTATGGCTGGATTTTGTTATCGGAGATAATTGCGCGTTCATGGGTTGGTTTAAAAGGGCATATGTATCGATACTCGAAACCACGATCAGCAATGCAGTGATTGGATGGCGGCAAGACGGCAACGTAATGACATCTTATCATTAAAAAAGACACCTGACGAAAAACTTGACAAATTTCTGGACTTTTATAAGGAAACAGCCAAGCGAACAAAACTACACAAATGTTATAATAGATAAATGAAATGTGCGCTGTTTTTAATGTATTTGTAATTTTTTTTTACACGATTCCCAATTATTTATATTCACGATTTCTAGTATTTGTACAGACTTTACATTTTTATTTCAGTGTTGTAATTTGCAATTCATTTAATTTTATCTTTGAAGCATATTTGTTATGTGACAGCATTAATTAAAGTTTCTTAAGGGTCAAGATCATGTTATCTGCATCTCCTTGGCTCCATCAAGCCACTCCCATAATAGCTGTCACCACTCAAATTAATGCACTGCTCAGATTAACTGTATAGCATAAGACTCCAATACAATTATAAAGTCATTATTTCATCACTAATACATCTTTCAATGAGTAAAACTGGCTATGTCTATAGTATTATAGACTACACATCATTATTATATTATTTTCAAATTAATTTTTAAATTATTATTATTTTTAATTATTGTTCCTGGACCAATATAAAGTAGCGGTGGCTGGGACAGATTTTAAGTATCAATTCTGCTTAAAAAGATGCGATCTAATCCTGTTTACATGAAATAAGCCTGCTCCCGAGCAGGTTTAAGTTTACGGACCTGTTGCTATGACAGCAAGTCTAGGATGAGCTTGGAAGAACCAAATGATCCAAGATCAAGCAAAATCGGCAACAATCAAATCCAGCTGAGTTAGCGACGTACGAAGAACGGACCCCAGGTAGAGATTGTGAAATAAACACAAACTGTCACATAATCTCTGGATGGTATGATGTAAAAAGTTAAAGATTATAGAACTTAATGTTTGGTTCCTGGTTCCTGTTTTGATTCCCATATTGTGTCCGCAAAGCTTGCCCTATAAGTCAAGGGTCTCAAACTATGTGCGAATCGTAAGTTGACCCCTCAAATGCAAATAGTTAATACTTAAAATCCTGCCTGCAAATCATTTTTTTTTCTTCCATGCAGATCAAATGCAATTCCATATTAAGACTGCACGCTACAAGATAAGTGCCTTTACTGTATTTTTGAACAAATAATGCAGCCTTGGTGAGCATAAGGCTCTTACCAACTTCAAACTTTTGAACTTTTGAATATCAAAGCCATATCATGATCAGATCATTACTTGTCTCTGAATGGGACTGATAGCTGTCTGACTTACAAGGACCAGCTGTATAACTGTGTAGTTAAAATGTATGGCTGTAAAAGCACTTGCATTTGTTGTAGCTTTGCAACTACTTTCAGTTAGCTAGAGTTCAAGACTGCTGCCTTAAGGGAAGCATCTTCTGATAAGTGTGCAATTTGTTGCTTTTGATAAAAACATCTTCTATAAATTACTCTTCATTGTCAGTCACCAGAGGTTTTGCTCAGTGATTCACAATACACAGAATCTAAAGTTGTCAGTTTTAGCATCAGGAAATGGTGAATGTGCTCGATAAAAATGTCCAGAGACGGGGGAAGATGAAAGATTAGAGCCGCTCGCTGGTACTCTCTTGCAGAGACAGATGGATAGCTGAGGCAGTTTTCTTCCACAGCGTCAATTCGCCAAACACCTTGTATCCTGTCGCAATCTGTGAGAAACCTCCAGCATATTCCTTCATCTCCAAGCCAAGAGTGAGTGTCCCTAGAGATGACAGCTGTGGATATGTCGTGTCCACCGTGTGTCAGGACGTGAGGTGTGTATCAGCACTGACAGCTGGGCTCATTCTGAATGACTCAGCAATGACAGGTGACACCAGATGAGTCCATGAGAGAGTTGCGGTGCATATGTGCCCATTTTCTATACTCCAGGTTTCTGACTCAGCACTTCCCTGAAGTTTTACAAGATGTCAAGTGCGTCCAGAGCTAATTATAGAACAAGAACTTGATGGCGTGTGAAATGCAGATCAAAGCACATTCGTCTGATCCACTGCACCTTGAAACGAGATCATTTACTACCGTCACAGCACTGCTGGTCACCAGCATATGTCGAGTTTTGGATGCTGGTGTCCCTATCAGGCGTCTTAACTAGCTTAATTAGCCTCCCTTGGTCATCCAGCATCATGCTGGCCTTTTTAGCAAAAGGCAGTCAGACATTTCCCAATTTTTGTTGTGAGAAATGGCTTTGCAAATATGAGCTGACTTTTCAGTGGCACAGTGTACTGTAAAGGACATTCAGGTTTGTTCAGGTTTAGTAATACGTTCAAATATGCCTGATGTAACACAACAGCAAATTTGAACTAGATATTTACGTTTTTATGGGTGGTGTTTGCCCATGCTGTCCACTGCCATGTTGTATGTGGATGTCAGGGTGTTGTTACGGGGTTTTTAATCACATTTCATATGGTTGTAAAGATGCTCTTGAGTGCTTGCTAAGTGGTGTTATTGGTGGTTTCTTATTGGCTTAGTCAAAGGAGCTTGTCTGTGATATTCTGGTCCTAGAAAAATATGTTGCACAATTTGAAATATCATTCTTGTCCTTAGCACAAACATTGCAGGATGAGTTACAAGCCAAAGTTTAACACTTACAGTTAGGGGTTTGATCCAGTCACCCTAAGTATAAGCAATAATAATAGAGACGTTTGCATTAGCAAACACCAAAAATATACAGCATCTGAATCACATCCTTGGAATGTGTTTGAAAATAAACTCTAATGGAAACATTGAGGTTATGAGCTTCACTTTCTGCCTTGAGTATGTGAGGCCTAATATGAAAATTAATAAGCAAACAAACTTAATATTTAAAATAAGGTGATGGAGGTAAATATAGCTGAAGTATTATCGTACTTTATTACCATGGGTTACATGGTGTTATGTTTCTTTTTGAGAGCCTTCAGCGGACATTTCAAAGCTAAGTATTTGTAGTGGAAATAAATCACATTCCTTTACAAATATGGACACCAAGATGAAGGGAGGAGGATGAAGGGTTATGTGCAGTGGAATATTTTGCCACTGGCTTCCTAAAAATATTACTTTATCTAATCATAAAGGGATCCGTGGAATGATATATTTAAAATTTTCCTTAAAAAACACCAGGTCTTTGATGCATAGTATTTTTTTCCATTCACAGTAAATCACACACACACACACACACACACACACACACACACACACACACACACACACACACACACACACACACATATATATGGAGACTATAAAAATGGACATTAGCAAATTGACAGGTCTGCTCTTCATTTACCACCACCTTGAAACACATCATTTAAAAACAGCAACAGCAGTTGGCTTTAAGTGCCCTCATTTAAAGTGGTGGAAATGAACATTGATACCATCTGGTACTTGCTGGTATAAATGTCATGAGAATAATGTTGTAAGAGAAAGTCATGATCACTGTGAAGCTCAGACTACAGTACATATACAATGTCTATTAACATTTCATGACAATAGTATTTTTAAGTTCTAAAAACATTGTTTTGTGGATTTGTAGACCAAAATGCAAGCATCCGGTTGACCTTAGTCAAAGTAGATATCATATTTAATTCAACTTAAACTAAAAAACAAGTCTCTGCACAATTCCAGACACATAGTAGTATAATATATTGAACGACTGTGCTTCTATCCATCACAGCCTAGTTTTAGATGGTGTCTGCTCTGACTAAAGCACCATTTTTTAATTTTTTAAAAATGTATTATAGATGTTTTTAATTTGTTTAATGATGCATGCATCCTCATATTCCATATTTTTACATTTACTGTAATGTGCACTTAAAGCCAAGCTTTGAAAGGATAGTTCACTGAAATATGAACAATCTATCATCATTTAAGCACACTTATGTCGTTCCGAATCTGTATGACATTACAGCATTTACAGCTGATTTTAGTTTAAACCAACAACTAATTTTTTTTTAGGAAAGCTGTCAAATACATAATGAAGGTTGAAGCCTTTAGTTATGGTATTTAACGAAGGTCAATTACAATTCATAAGGTAGCGGAAAAACACTAGGTAAACTGCTACGTACTGTAGGTTTTAACAGAAGTTGTGCTAGAAAAACAGATATGCTTGAATCAGATGGGATAAAAATCACAAAGTACGTCAGTGAAACACAATTTTACCTGACCTTCTCAAGAACATGTCCATTTTAGGGGCGAATGGAGCGTTAAAGGACCAATCAGGGTGAATTGTATTAGAAAGAGAGGGAAAACTCATTTGTTTTGGAAGCAGCCAAGCAGCCATGTTAGTTTATAAACAGCCTTTGGTGACGTCTGGGCTGCTGTATGATCTCAACCCACTAAAGCATGAAATTACTGCGCAATGACACACTCACTTACCAGCTTTTTGCTTGACAGATAAAAAGTCCATCAAGGATAAGAGAGACGCTAAAAATAACACACATTAGCCCAGTGACACCTCACTTAACTTCACATAGATAGTTGCTTTCCTGCCAAGACAAACCAACGCGAGTACAAACTGCGTCAGATGACAATACTAAAATGTAAACAGCAGATATGGCTGGAGACTCCATTAGAATGGAATGATCGGCCTTCCCATCAAGGGAAAAAAAACAAAAAACGAGGTGCTATGCTTTTCCACTCTTCTTTGAGGATGGTGTGGTAGGCATGCAGGCATTTAAGCAATTACAGCTGTTCTTCAGCCAAGCCGTGTGTTTACTGTTCACATTGTGGCTTGAAAACGTTCTTAATAGGGGGTGGAAGAGCGGAAAATGCAAACTGAGCCTAACCTTAACATTAATCCTGAAATGAATGTCAAATATAACAGTCCCCTGCTTTTAATCAAGACCAGATCCTCTCCTCGCTGGGAGATGAATTAGCGTCAGATGGCGAGGAGAAAAAGGTGAGTTTTTCTTTGCATGGAGAGACACTATTCATCTTAAACAGATCCAGGCCAGATCCTCTCAAGCTCTTATTTTTTTGGGCTCAACTTTGACTGTGGTTAAATATAACTCTTTAAATTTACAACCTAAAGCTGAACATTGCTTTTCTTAGGACTTCAAGCCAAAAGATTACATGAATACTGTGTATAATACGGTAAAGTAAACAAACAGAGGTCTTAGACCTGTTCACTGGCCTTCTGATGCATATTTTGCACCAATTTTTTTGTCTGATCTGGCAATCTCTAATCTGATTGGCTGGCTTTATGTAACTTCCTGAACTAAGAGCACACAGGTTTTTATCGGTCCACTTGGAAACTTGAAAGTCATGTTTACAAGGTACTGTGTGTACACAACATATGTTTTTGACAAAGAAACTAGACTTAGATGAGCACTGAATTTTCTGCTTTGTTTTGTAATTATATAGTAGTGTCTATGTAGTTTGTATATATTAATTTTGGACCAGGCTGAAATTCAGTCTATACACATTTTCTGCAATCTTCCCTGTTTTCTCCTCACTCGTTTACATAGACTGTGGCACCATGATTTGAAATAAATGCTGTCATGATGTTATTGTGGTATTTGGCACCAGTGTTATAGCTAACTGAAACTAGTAAAAAAAAATAGTTTTCGGTAAATAAAATAAAGCTGATATAAAAGTAACAAGTTTGAGTAGTAAAATGAATAAAACAGAAATAAAAATGTTTTAAAGCTATATATAAATATTTAAAAAAACTAATAAAAATGACAATAGAACATACTTTTAAAAAAAAAAAGAAGCTAATTCAAAATATTACGGTAATACTATATAAAATACAAAATAACACTGTTTGGCACTAATCTGGCTCTAAACAGCACAAGAAAATGTATTAAAGTAAGTTGTTAGACACTTTAAATTATATTTATATTTAAAAATAGGCAGTTTCTTGGTAGAATAAGCTGTAATGTGGACTTAACCATATGATGTGTCAAAGGTCTAACTAGGCAAAACTTAGGCATCCAAACAGATTTGTGCATGTGTATATGAAAAAGAGAATGATTTCATTTTCAAACATAAAATAGAAAGGCCTTATAATCATGTAAAGATGAAACCACAATCTTGAGAGTTTTCTAGCACAATCAGGTAAAGGACTATCAAATGCTTACTGACAGGGTACAGAGGCTGAGAACAGGGAAAGAACGGATCTACTGTAATATTTGGATGTCTATTTGGTGAACTGATATGACAGGAAATGAAGTCGTGCTGCAGTGCCTGAGATGTTCTTACTGTTATTAGAGGAAGCAGGTCACCTCCATGGTACCCAGAGAAAATAAATGTGACCTCCTGACTTGCAGTGTTCCCAGCGAGGATCAAATAAATGTGGAAAGCCCAGAAGACCCGCTGCTCTTCCTGCTATTACTCAGCATTATGACCCAGCTGAAACTCAGCCCAGTCACAGTGTAGGCAATGTGAAACATGTCACAAGAAATTCATGAGGCAGGAAGAGACAGACACAGGGGTCCAGAAACACTGCATGATCTTATAATGGTGAATACAAGGGATGCATATGGGAAAGATAAAGTAGTAGTATATGAGACTGGAAAATACTGCCATATCAGTCTATATTCTTGACAACATGAAAACTTGTTCAGAAAGTTTTCCAAAGCCATATGATAGCTTTGTGTGATGCCTAGTACTCAAAGCAATTATTTCATCTGGAAGTGGAGGTGGGTTAGACAAAAAAAATTAATCACATTTTTGGTTTGTTCCTTACACAAAGCCAACATGTAGATTCAAAAGACTTGCAGTATATACAGTAGTGCATATGGATTTTTTTGTGGACTATGAATAGTTGTTGAATGGCAGTGTATAATTTATACAAACCTTAAAAAACAAACCTTAATTTTCTAAAGAAAAAAAAAAAGTTTTTTTTTCTGCTGTCATTAGCAAGGCCTTGTGGCTGGGTAAATATTATATTTACCAACAACAGTACAGGCCTCTAAAGGCCTCTTCACACCAACACAAATGAACATTCGCGTGGAAATTCAGTGCTGTATTTGCTAAATGAAATGATTTGTCAAAAGGCAGATGAACATGAAAATGGAAAACTGACAGTATGTGGTGCTTATGGAAAAGCAGAAATATCTCAGTTACTCTGGTACACAAAGTCCTGCACAATTTTCCACCTGTCACAGAGAATAAAGGTAAAAAAAGTCAAACAGTATTTACATGTTTACAAACAGATGTTAAGGTTTTTTATGAGACGACACTAAATATGGAGTACACAGCCCTGTCATTTAGCAAAATACTCAATGTCACCTTTCAAGTCACCTTTATTTCTATAGCGCTTCGCACAGTATAGGTTGTTTCAAAGCTCTAGTTTGACCAAATCACAGATTTATGTAACAAGTGCTCTGTACACTTAAACAAAAGTGTAAATATCATTGGTTGGCTAGTTTAGAGATTAGAATAAATCTTTGTAAAAAAAAAAAATATGGCATAAGAATGTTCGTGTTGGTCTGAAAAAATGCATTAACTGTCATTTGTTCAAATGAAAATCCGAAAAAAAAAAAAAAATTCTTTAAACAAAACTTTATCTTGGTGTGAAGATGCCTTAAGCATTTCACTTTTCAGAATCCAGTCAAATGAAATAAAGCCCCCATCCTACATTATTTCCTTCTAAATTATAAGTTTCACTCAAAAAAAGTAACATTAAAATTTAATTTTCCTTTGTAGATGCTTCCATGATGTTAGACAAACAATTCCAATCTATTTTTGGATACATAACGCTTAGGAGGACTTCTAGTCATCTTTAAAAAATATAAACTCCTTAGCTACTGACATTCCTTCCATGTGCGACAAGGACACAGTGCATAAAAATTGTCAGCAGATGTTGTCATGACAGAGAGATACGCCAAAGATCCCTGTGGCCCTTTTAAATCTGACCTAGTTGCCAAACTCTAATATTTACTAAAGTACAGAATAATGTAGTTCAATTAGAACAGATTCCACTGATTCCAAAGGGTGCAATGAAGCATTACAAACACCGTTCCAAATGAAGGATGTGGAATCAATGATGACCTTGTAGGTCTGACAGAGTGTGTGATGTGAAAGATGAGAGTGTCACAGACTTCAGAGAATGATGGTCAGTCAGGCAAAAGCGTGACGCACCGAGATTAAGTGTATTTTTTTTTTTGTAATAAATGGTGTGCGGTGTGAATCAAAAGAGATGTCACAACAAGCCTATGAGGCAAGACAATCAAAATAACCACCAGGTAAAATCATTAGACAGAAAATCATATGAAGAGGTGCATTTACAAACACACTCACTTGAAAGACAAGATAAAACAGGTCAAATTTGAATCGATGAGCCTTTTGGTCCAAAAGTGGTTTGAGACCCTAATAGATGTCCATAATGAGGCACTCTAATCTGTTACTGTACTGACATACAAACATTGTCTAAACATAACGATTTTGTACCTCAGAATGAAGGATGTCATTGTGACATAGTCTTAACATCTCTCAAAATCAGTTACACCAGCCCTTAGCCGTACGTACCCTAAACAAGTTGGAAGTTCCTGCCCTACCTTGACCTCCCGACTGGTGAACACCTCCACGTCCACCGCGCAGGCGATGAGGGTGGAGATATTACAGTCCACGCTCCTGGAGGGCATGCTGGGCTCACTCAGATTGAAGGGATGACCGGCCCCTGACAGAGTATGTGCGAGGAGCGCGTCTGAATGCACGCGAAGCTGTGTATGAGTGTTTGGATGTGCTGCTTTCCTGCTCTGAAGAGCGTGCTGTAACTCTCAGACGTGTGTGTGTGTGCGCGCACGAAAGCCCCCACCCCTCCTCTCTCTCACTCACTCCATGCAGTGACATCACTGCCTCTCTTTATGAATGCTTGCTCTCACTTGCACACACCAGAGCTGTTTTTTATTCATATGCTAAGTTTTTCCGTCTTATTTTGTCTCCTGTAGCTGTTCTTGGGTCCAAAAACTGTTATATGTGGCTGGAGTGTGAAATACAATAAGATATTTTCTATTTCAACACCTTTTATTTTTGTCAGTTTATTCCAATTATCACTCTGATAGGGCAAAGGAAGACAGGAGAGTGACTCAGCACTGCAGATTAATATAAAGTCGCATCATAGACACACTAGTGAGCGGATGGAAAAAAGAGAGCTCTAGAACAAGCAGGACGGCGAGAGAGAGAGAGAGAGAGAGAAAAAGAAAGATGAGGTCTGTGGATCCCGGCAAGACGGATATATTATTAATATCCCACTCATTTACGTGACATCATTCAGCATGCAACAAAAAGGCATTCATAGGGGAGTTTTCTAAATATAGATGGCTATTTTTGTTTCTGTAGCTTGACGTCACACTGTATTGATTTTTATGTGACAAAATGTATTTAAAAAATGTAGTACAAAACAATCGCACATTACAGCAGGCTGAAGGGGACTTGTCAGGTTGTTCAATTTTTGATAATGACTGGTTAGCTGTAAATACTTAAGGCTGGATATATTGAATATTTACAGTAATTCATAATTTTATAGACAATAGATTTTCTAAATACTATGATAAATATTAGTATTAATATGAATATGTGTATATGAGAGTGCTAAGATAGAAATGTTAGAAATAGTATCTGATTTAAATTTCAGTAGCAAAAATTATATTGGTAAGTTGGTAAGTTGATTCATTTTTGTGATTTAATTCATATGTATACATAATATACATATAATATTTTTTATATTAAAATGTTTAAAAAAAACATTAAGTGATGGTACAAATGTCCGTACAAGTGCTATAACGGTAAAACTGTTCATAATTAAGATAATACATTAAAACAATATTAAAATAAAATAAAGACACACCAGTTTGCGATATCAAGCAGCCAAACAAGCTGTTTTGTACAGCTAAAAATAGCTGGAAGCGAATGACACCGGAAGCCAGACACATTAAAATGGACATTACAAATGGACGCGCCCAATGTTACAGGAAAAATAAGGTGGATACATTATATAAACAAATTTGACTGCTAAATGTCACAACTATCCAATGAGAAGCAGAATCCAGGTAACAGAAATATAAAACAGGGTCAGAATGGAAAAACAGAGATAGAATGGGGACAAAAACAGATATAGAGCATGTGAGATACAATTGGAAAGGTCAGTGGCCGTCCTAAATGAAGCATGCTTAAAAGACTCCAGACAGTTGAGTCATCACATTGTCTGCACTGCGGCCCCAAAAGAGCGTGTTTACTTTTCCAGCACTCCATAGAATGGACCTGTGCGAGTATGTTACGTTGTTCCTTCTCGATGGAAGCGCTGGTTTTATCGGAGCGAGTCAATAAATGAACAGCTTAAATGACTCTGGCACTAAGGCAACCTTGAGAGGGGAAATGGCCTCACTACATAACACCTGGTGCAGAAAAGCCCAGATGGAAGCTGCTAATCTAAGCAGGCTTGACAATAATGGATGGATATGAGGCT
>JAFVLL020037134.1:6238-39908 GCA_021397915.2 Tor tambroides | reverse complement strand
GTGTGATGATCTCAGCTGAAGTGATTAGTGTGTGACGCACTGCAGTCATATGTGAGAGTGTTAGAACGACTCCACAATGTTTATTTAAAGCCTCGAGAACTACGCACACTGCGCTTGTTCTCCACATCCCTGGAACCGCACAGCACTAACGCGTCCCTCAAAGTTTTCCTTACATGGGATTTCAGAAAGATCCACCCACTCACCGATTCTGTCATTCCCAATGAATGGGCTTGAAAGTTACAAACTGGAAGTGTCAAACTGTTCTCCGCACATCAGGTTCTGGGAGTCAAAATGTGGGGGGGAACACGGGGGCTTGCCAGTTGGCATCTTTCATTAGATAGATCAACACTTGTCCGAAGTTTGTGTCACCAAAAATCTGCTGGAAAGACACAGCTGCCAGGAGATAAACTGAGCGCTACTCTTGGCGTCTGAAAAAGCAGAGGGCATGAGGTCATATACGCTAACCAGCCACTATTCTCTCTGTTTAGGTCTTGGTTTTTTAGTAAAACTACATAACTGTCGTTATTTCATAACATTGTAAACCTTAAATCATCCATCTTTGACCTTTTTCAGGCCCAGGACTCAGAGAAATGAATCAAATGTGTTGCATTTTAAGCTTGGCCTGAATATATGGAAATATAAATATATAATACATATATGTGCTTGTATATTTAGACCTGTACAAGACATTTATATTTTAATTTGGGAAGCACAATGAAACGTGTAGCTGAACTTTATCTTCTTAACTTTAGCATTTAGTATAAGTTTAGCTTACTTTAGGGACATTTCAGTGGAATTTCAACTGGAATTGTCAACTGTCAGTAGTGTAGCGATGAATGAAGCTGTCGCTTTCATAACGAGCAGCTTTCTGTTGGTGACCAAACTGATCATGAGCAAAATCTGCATGGGGAGCTTTTTTGCCATAGTTTCATGAAATTCCAATTGAAATGACTGGATTTCGCTTGCGAAGTTTTCGCTGAGCCAACATTAGATGTGACCATCTCTTCATTCAAGAATAATTGCCTCCCTGTCTTAAATTATGTCGCTGCTCTGCTGTTTCAACATCAGAATAGGTGTTTAGAGATGATTTGTTAGGGATTTTATCTCTTTTGATGTTTGTTGTGTCTGTGCAACTCTGATTTACATTGAGTAAGGGAGGCCCTCCCCCTCACAAAGAGTATTTTAAGACACAGTGTCAACAGCACAGGAACCCATTGAAAAATGCTACATAGAGTGAGTCATGGCATTAGAATCGACAGCATACAGGGTATATCCTGTAAGCCAATGCCATCGCTTAACAGTTGCTGTGCACAGTGAGTTTTTACCCACTCATGTTTCATGTTTGTTCTTGGACTGCCTCGTCACTGAGAGAGGGCGGACTGACCTTTGCGTGTCAAACAGATGAGGAGAGAAGACGTGAGACACGTTCAAATTGAGTGTTACATTTATGTATTGAATTGAAGCAGTGACTGAATCTGAATGTTGGTTGGTTGCCTGCAATAACGTATAATATCATTTTACATTAGACAGGTTTACAACGGGTGGAATTTGCATATAACTGAGTGTGACTAGTCGTAAAAGCCTACAACTTGACAGTGATGTGACGCTAATAGGAAATATGTGGCAGGTGTAAAATACCGTTAATCATCACATAATGTGTCATATAGAGTATCTATGTCTAATAGAAGAGTGACTTTTAGTTACAGTGTATCATCATAACTGATAAGATAATACAGGTCAGGAGTTTGAATATTAGACATTGTGCTTGTTAGTAATGCTCCATTTCACTCCTTATTGTCAAAGTTTAACTCCCAAAAGTTTGTCCCCATTGTGGCTGACTGTGATGTATACTGTTTAACAATAGCATTACTTCCTTTTACAGTTCAGATGATTAATCATGAGAATGGTGATCTAGCTACTGATTTTATGGGATTATTTTACAAAAACTTGGCTTGTTTTTAATATTTTTGGCTATAGCCTAGTCATTGGTGCAAGTCAAAATATTTTGTTTATGCTGTCTGTAATGCCATTGTTGATGATTGGAGCTTTTTCAATAACCCAGCCAACCACATGCTTTAGTTATTTGCCTTCTCCTGCAAAACAGTTTAGCATATAGCTACTACATACTTCAGCAAAGCCGGACTGAAGAGCCTCATCAGAAGTGATGTTGTGATGCAGAACATTTTGTCTTATCATTACTTGAGGATACAATTATTATAAATACAAATAATGAGATAATTTTGAATAGACCTTTCAACCATCCTTGTTTTTCTTTTCCTTTTTTCAGATTTTTTCAAATGGCCCCTCTATGTCCCCTGAGTCTCCTCAGGACATGCACAAATCCTTTATTCAAGAGATGAGACAACCAATGCTACGCCAGGGGTACATCCCCATCCCAATCTCCCATGAAAACGCTGAACCCAGGCTGCAGCAGTATCCGAGTTTCTCCTACATCCACCCAGCAATGCAGCAAAGTTTGAGAACAGATGGACGTACGCCTTCCCCGACCCCAGCATCCCACTGTCGGCCTAGATCTCCAGTGCAGGCCCCATCGGAAGCATGTTTGTCATGCTCACCTGCTTCACACGGGCCTGAGGTAAGACCATTAGGAATCAGATATCTCTATTAGACATGGCAGTCTCTGTCAGGCTATGGATTCATTGTGAAAGAATTGCACGAATTCATGTACTTTGCTTCCAGAAGTTTTACTTGTGCCATGTGTTTTCTTTTCAAAGTTTAAAAAATTGAGTTTTATAGGTTGCTGAAAAATGATGGCTGCTAAAAGTTGCGATATAAACACATTATTGCTGAATCATATATTCTGCCTGTATTTACTGTGGCATTTCACGTTGGTTTGTCGACGCTTGCCCACATTTTGAATTTTCAAAATAAGTTTATTTAATAGTGTTTTATTTTGTATTTTTTGTTAATTTATGCAAGCATATATATGTATATTTTTATACATTTATTTTTTATGTTTATCTTATTTCTATTTGATCAAAAATGCAGTAAAAGCAGAAATATTGAGCAATATTTTTATCTAAAGTGACTTACAAAGGAAGAGCAAAGCAACTCGTCAAAGAGCCAACAGTAGTAGTAATACTTGAAATAGATATTTATTATATCTTTACTGTCGTTTTTGATCAAATTATTGCTTGCTTGCTGAATAAAAGTATTTATTTCTTTAAAAAAATCTTACATATCCCAAACCTTTGAATGCTAGTGTATACATTTTTGGCTATTTCCAAAATCAAACTGTATTTTTATTTGCATCAGGTTCATCAACCACAGGGCACACACCAACAAATGAGTGGCCTTCATCAGCAGCCCCGACCCAGCAATACAGGTCTCCGGGCGGGCTACATCCCCATTCCGGTGATCCACGAGGGTGTAGGGGGCGCCTCACAATCCCAGCCTAGCCAAAGTTCTCATCCCACACGAGAAAAAATGCCAATCTACCGTGAACAAGTGCCCATTCAGATTCAACAGAATCGAGCTGCCAGTCCCATCTCGGTCCCCTTACTGGCCCAGTCACCAGTCATGTCTCAAATCATGGGAGAGAGACCCCAGGTACGTGTGTTATTTATTAGTATTTATTAATAGGTACTGATTTACTTAACCTCAAGCCATTAATGCTTATTTATGTAACATTTAGTATTAGCATTACTAAAGTATTCAGAATTATTGTATGAAATTAAACTAAAGAGAATATGCTACCATTTCCAGGTCCAGCAACACATTGGTCATGCAGCAATATCACCTAAAGCTGAACAACCAGCTGAAGAAATTGTCAGAGCACCCGCATTTGAAATTCCCACTCAAAGAGTTAGTGATGTTCCTCAGCAAATACATCATCAGCCAGTACAACCACAACAACAACAACAACAACCTACACAAGCACCTCAGCCAAAAGCACAACAGCCCGTACCGCAGTCACCACAGGTATCAGAGACATCCAATATTACCATACAATTTCCTCCTGCACCAGAACCCCAGGAAACCACTGCCCCTCAAACACCTCAAGAGGTCCTACCCCCACAAGTCCAGCCTGAGGAGACTCCAGAACAAGATCTGAGCCACCCAGGACTGATCAAAGTGCAGCAGATATTGGAACGTGTGGAGAAACTGGCACAAGATGTGAAAAGTTTTGATGGGAAGAAGAATGATAAAAGATACTTGATGTTGGAAGAGATGTTGACCAAAGAACTTCTGGCTCTGGACTCGGTAGACCCTGAAGGTCGCCCAGATGTGCGTCAGGCTCGGAGGGATGGCGTCCGCAGAGTTCAAACCATTCTAGATGAACTGGAGGTGTTTGGAGAGCCGACGGAAGGGCTGGCTGGTGACACATACCCTGAGGCGAAAAGAGAGCCGAGTATGATTGACCAGGCAAACACGGAAAAGGTCAAGGAGATTTCATAATTGCACAAAGAAGGCACAAATTTGAGAAGAACACTAATCAAATCCCCATTCTTGTTTTTACTTGCGCAATTATTATTAGTTGCATGCATGGATAATTGAAGTTTTCTGTTGGAAATGATCTAACGTGATTTGTTTACTGAGTGCAATCATGTGTGCTGTTATGTGAAGCTGCTGTTGTCGAATCTCACCATGCAAGTGTCTTGTAGCAAAAGACATAGTGGTGACAAGTTATATTCAAAAACACATGAAAATGAGGCCTTGAACCAGAAGAAAGTATTTTAACGTTCAAAAAGTATCTTTTGTACCATGTTGAATGAATGGATGATAAAACGTTTTTGAATATTCCTTACGAAGTTGTTCATGAAGTAGTGGGATGTCATAGTGAAAACTTTTATTTGATTTTTAAAAATTTTCATGTGTGGGCTACAAAAAAATATAAAGGCATTCAATTTAATTTTGGCATATGGGAAGATATATGCCTTTTATATATAAAAATATAACCATTTGAACATCTTGCAGGAGAATAATTCATTTTGAAAGTGAGCTTTGCTGACAGAATTCCCTATGATGGTTTGAATGCTTGTCAGTATTATTATTTGTTGAATGACAGTGATACAAATGATGATATATTTTTATTCTATTTTTCTGTGCCAAAATAAACATTTCCAGTATTAACAATGTTCAAATGGTAACTCTAAAAAAAACTCACTGAATACATAGTCGCCTTATGATTAAGGGGCTGGTTTGTTAAAGCAGCCAGGGTCAGTCCAAAGTTATGGTGGTCTATGAACTCGAAAGGTACCAAAATCATCCCATTTTATTAACACAGCGCCCTTGAGGAAGGCAACTTAAACACTTGCTCTAAGGGACTAGAAATTAGTGTACCAAAAATGACTTTGTATAATGTGTCAGCTCAATTCAGTTTAAAACAAAGTGCTATGTCTCACATGACTGTTGTGGGACTTTTTTTTTATCTTAATGACCTGTTACTGACTCTGATATCGTACTAATACTGCGAACAAAATTGGTTTCTAAGTCTGTTTTGTGAAATAGTATGCAATGTTCAGTGTTCACAGCTTGGTTATTTGCAGTTTGTTAAAATGTCGACATGATATGGTGACATAAGCATGACTGCAAATACAGTATAATAAAGCACTTTGCTTACATGAAGTTGCATACTTTTTTTTTTTTTTAATGGACAAACTTTATGAAGAAACAAACAGGATAACTACTGCTTGGACCATCCAGTGTCTTATAAGATATTATTCTACAGTGTTTACAATATTAAGATTTTGTCAGCATAAAAAATAAGAATAATGTAATATCATCTGTTTTTAAGAATTATAATAAACAACAATATTTACAAACAAATGATAAATTCCCGGTTATAAGAAAGAGGTATAGCTATACATGTAGGTCAGCCTGAGATTAAAAAGGTGAGCTATTCATCTTAGAAAAGTCAAGAAAAGAATGAGAGTAAAAAATTGAGTCCTATTAGGCATATTTGCAGAAGAAAAGTTTCTTGAAAACTAAAATGAGGCCACGGCATTATGTAATCAATTGGGGATAATATTACATCTAGATAGCATTTAATTCCATTTAGGATAGGCTTCAAAGGCTGTAATGTGCAAAGGCGTTGTGGAAAGACGCCTACTGCCAGATACATCTTTACCAGTTAGACAGCGAACAATGCTTCACTGACCACTGACTACCACATCTCTCCAGTCATTTTAGGATTGTTTCAAAGACTATAAATTAATATAGTCTATATTATATTACTATTAATATATTAATAAAAAAATGAAAGTCAAAACAAAAAGGTTGGTGGTCTTATAAAAGCATGTTTATAAGGTCTACATTTTGGTTTCAAGCAGATTTCATGAGAAAATGTAACTATTTTACTATGTGGTTATTTCATATGAAATTGTATGATATGAATCCTATGGAAACATTCAATTTTTAGAAAAAAAAAAATGTTTTAAGGTCCATCCCATCTCAAACCTTACCATCAATGGGGCAAGTGGCGCCTCCAGGAAATTTTTAATGGGGTAACCAGAGAGGCACACTAAAAATCCTGGGGTGGCACATTAAAATGTACACTAAAAAAAGTTTTTTTTAGGGTCGGACACGTATGGTGCCAATGAGTGGTATAAAAGTAGGAAAAATGTACGGATGAGATTGTACAATTTCATTTGAATCAGCCACCGAGTCACTAAAACAGAGTGTTTTGGTGAGTTTTCCCCAACATTTCAAAAGTTAGTTAGGGCCTGTATTATTATTTTTTTTTTACTTCACTGAAATGGCACGAAACTTGGCAAAGGTTTTGGCACTTGCTATGTGAACACAAAAAATATCATGAACATGATTCGAAAAGGTTAAATGGTCGTGAAAAAAAGCCAAACTTGTTGGCCTACTTCTCTGAGTCAAAAATGACACTGGAAACGAATGGGACACAAATTTCATCTAGTGGGAACGTTTGGTACTGCGTCCAAAAAAAATCTTAATGAATGCTCGTTTTTTGTGATATCATCCTCAAATTTGGAACATAACTTGTTTAGATCTATTGGCTTTGATTTTCAAAGTTTATATTTCATATAAAATTTGAAAATAGTATTTTTGTACATTTTTCATAACAGTAAACTTAAACTTCTATAACTCAATTTTATTTAACACTACAATTTCACTTTTTATAATTTTTTTCACTTAAGCAATAATCTGCCAAGTGTGGTCTTTAAAAGGACACCAGACTTAAGTCTGTGCTCTAAAGCCCTCAAGATTTATAGTTTAAGTTGGAACGTTCATTCATTCAATCATTTGATGCACAATAATGATTCTAAAGAACACAATTCATTTGGCACACAGACCTTTGAAATAACTACTGATCTATAATAGAGAACTTTATTTATATTTAGATCAGTGGAAATAACTGAAATCATTTGGTGAAGTGATATGGAACTGTAATGCGGTCAAGAGCTGCCTAGAATTACGTTCGCCGCGCCTTTCCCTGAAAAAATTGCACACCTTAGAACGTTCGTCAGCCAATCAGATTCAAGCATTCAACGGCCCCGTAGTATAATTTAACTTTAGACCCACAGAACTAATTTATCAAGAATAATGCCAATTTTTACAACCATTCAAACATGCCTTCAGTTTTATACTATTGAATCAAGTCATCAGTTATACAAGCGTCTCCAAAATAGAATTGCAAAGTAACGATCTAACATAAAACAATACATCAAAACAAGTACTGCAGGTGGGGCATCTCAGTCACAGATGAACTATGAGGTTCGGTGTGACGGAGGAAGTCACGTGTGTGTATAACTGGAGGAAATTGTTTCAGTCGTTGCTGCTCCCCTCAGTGGAAAATATTAGACCGACCGGCACATTTCCGAACTACAGTATCGCCCTTATTAAACTGACATTAAATGCACCGACGATTCATTGTCGATGATCGGCCAGTAGCTGACATAGAGACACGATGCTTTATCAGATTATTATAAACGTTTTCTCAAGTACACAGCTAGCAGGTTAGCTGGCGTCTATTGGGATTGCCAGCGGACGAAAAGCGAGCTGCTTCATTTCCTCGTTTCTCGGATCGGGAACAAATCCAGCGGCGTGGTGTCGGGAAGCTCGTATGTTTTGGTGTTTTGGTGAACATGGAGCTATTTCAAGCTAAAGATCATTATATTCTCCAGAGCGGAGATAACGCGCTGTGGTGCAGCAGGAAGGATGGATCTATGGCCGTGAGACCGGGTAATGCTTACATTGTAACTCTATCACTTTCTTATACAGCGTAGCCTGCATGTGTTTCAATGTTTCCGTTTTCACTGTCTACATTGTTGCCATTTCTCGTGCATAATAGTTGACTGACACGATATGCTGCTCCAAAACAGATAAATTGAGGGATTTATGCTGCTTTCAGGAGAAGTTCGTTCTTCAAAATCATTGTGAAGTTGTATAGACGTTCAAGAGATGAAAATGTCAGTTTCATATTTGTCGAGCGAGGCGGCTTTCTGAAAGATGCCCAGTTGTTGTGTTTTCATTGCCCTACTTTCAAAGCAGCGGCGCTTGCATGACATGCGTGTCAGTGCAAACCTCAGATGATGTTTTGGTCGGATGTCTTGCCTAAAAACGCTTTTTCTTACTACTACATTTGGGGTTCGAGGGTTTGTATGTTTTGGTCAAGGGCGTTTAGATGTCAGCTTGAGAATCTTAAAGGGCTAGTTCATATAAAAATGAGAATTCTGTCATTATGTACTCACCATGTTATTCCAAATCTGTATGACTGACTTTCCTCAGGAGATGTTTGAATGCTAGGCACTGTCAGACTCCGTTATGACTAATTCCATTTCATCTCTTTTTTTCCACATAATGAAAGTGAATAGTGAAAGCCTTTTATTCTCTAAAATTTTGCCCAACATCTTCTTTCTTGTTCCAATGAAAAAAGTCATACAACATGAGGGTGAGTAAACAATGACAGAATTTTCCATTTTGAGTTAAATAATACCATAAAAATGCATTTTTTAAAAAAATATAGTATGTTTTATAATATATATTTAGTTATATTTGCAGCAAAATTTATCTGTTTGATATTGTGATAATCTTTGGGCCCAGTTTGCCATTACGCTTTCCCAATGGTGAAGGCTACAATCTTTGAATCATAATATTATTTAATCAGTTTACAGGGCTTACAAATGACAGCCAAATGGCCTTAATTAAACAGAAATGAAAGTAGTAAAAAAAATATTTAAATGTCCTTCGTTGATGTATCTATATATATGCTGGCCAGTGCTATTGCTGTTAGATGTCGCACAGGGGAATTAGGCCTATATAGTTACACAGTTAAATGGCGATGGTTAAAGTAAGGGTCAGACATGTGACCGTTCTTCTGGAGAGAAAACACAGGCACAGTAGATAGTCAAATGAGAATTTTCTGCCCAGGCTTTAAAAAATTAATTTACTAGGTACAGACACAATTTTGAGATATCTCCTGTGTATTGTATGCATTGTGTGCATTTTACCCAAACTTATTTAAATGTCTTGTATATATTTATTTATTTATTTTTTTAAACCAAAAGATTTGCATGCTCACTGTTTTACACTCACACAGCAACCTTTGTTACACTTTTGTTCATCTAACCTTTAAAATATTTACCTATCCACACCACTTGTATCTCTTGTCAAGTCTAGATCTTGATAGGCAGGTAGTCCATCTCTCCGAGTGTCAGGGAAACTGCAGCCTGTGAAGATTTGGATGAGTTCTAGCTGTTTTTACCCACTTGCGTGCAGCCAGGCTGATCGGGTTTAGGTTGCAGTGCTGTTCCATTATTTAACTGGATAAGTGTTTCCACTGTATGCATGATGCATACAGTCTCGGTTCTTTTGAATGAATTCCTAACAATATGGATCATGCCACAGTTGCCAGCGTGGCTGGGTGAGGTTATACCACTACAGTACTTGCTACTGTGTTTATTATTCAGTCCCAGTTGGTTTAGTGTGTCAGATTAAAGAATAGTTCAAACAAAAATGAAAATTTTGTAGCATCACTCGCTCGCAAATGGATCCTCTGCAGGGAAAGGGTGATGTCAGAATGAGAGTCCGGACAGCTGATATAACATCACAATAATCCACACGACTCCAGTCCATCAATTAATGGCTTGTGAAGTGAACAGCTGTGTGTTTGTAAGACACAAATCTATCTATAATCCAAAATCACACTTCCTAATGTCAAATTAAAGGGTATCCTCTTCAAACTTCTATTAGAGACACATGTAAGATCACATTGATGTATTTACAAATTGTAATTACAGAAATTCTTAGTATTTGTTGTTAGCTCACATTAAGTCATTTCCTTGTACCAAGACGTAATTCAACTCCATGGATGTACCAGCTTTTCATGGCCTAGTAGATCTTCCATCAGACTGGAATGATCCCCAGTACCAAGCTCATGGTCATTATGGAGGGTTTTTGGCAACTTCATGATGCAGCTCATCCAGCTTCCACCCATCCATCATCAGGCTGTGAACATCTGATGGTTGAGTGCAGGACAGTGGTAACAATAAAGAGAGCATCTGTTTCCAAACTGAATTTCTGTCAGATCATCGTAGGAGCCATAATGCTATCATACTCTCAGACGGTCCACAAAAAATGCTGTCTTTGCACATGACATTTCAGACGCTGCACATCACTCCTAACAATGCAGGTGATGCCAATCAATCAGCTTTTAAGAGGAGCTACTCAGCAAGTCAGCAGTCAGCATTGTCAGGAACCTGGTTCAGATATGCTCCGGAAAGTTTTTTGCGATTAATTGTGAGCAGCCCCATAACCTTGGAAAGTCAAATGAATCTCTGATAGTTCTTCTGTCCCAGATGCAGTACTGAAAAAACAAATACAAATTTGTGTTAAAATAATAAATATACAATAAAATGAATGTGTATGTGTAATAATTCTAAATAAAAAAATATATTAGGAACTGAAAAAATATATTTTGAACACTTACACTTTAATTTTCATTCTCCTTTCAGCAACTGACCTGCTGCTAGCATGGAATCCTGTCTGTCTGGGCCTTGTAGAAGGTATTATTGGAAAAATACAGCTTCATGCTGGTAAGTCTAATCATCAGACCTAGTATATTTGCTGTATCAAGGATGAGAATACCATATTTCACTGTAATGTTTGCAATAAATTTAGTGACTCTTGAACTAAAACAGATGTCTAATGTTGTAAAATACCATTCATATTTAATTGATTTAATAAAAGATATGATTGCTTCTATTTGTTTTTACTGTAATTCACTTTGTAGCAGGAAGAAACTGGGTACCAGAGACTCATAATGATTAACATAATGAAAGGCAGCTCCTGCACCAGAAATGTCAGCTTAATTTGGTTTCTTATTGTTTTGTTATTGCTAAATGTCTTTCAGTGCTTTGTTGCCCAGCTGTTGTGATGTAGCTTTAGCAGGTTAAATACAGTGGTGTTGAATGATTGCCATATTTACATACCATGGTATTTAAAGCGTACCTCATTCAAAAAATATTGTGGATTCATAAATGATCCTCATAGACATCCATTTCCGTACAGACCAGTTAACTAAACAAATGCTTTTCACTGCATTAAAAAGGAAGGTCTTGAGGGATTTTTTCCACAGAAGTGAAATGATGGCATGCATCATACTTTCATTTCACCATTCAGTGGCTGATATGAGAAGTCAACCTCTGTCCGTTGTTAACAGGTTCACTTTATATGAATAATGTTATTATAATGTCGGTCTCTCTTCCTTTTTCAGAGAAACCCTCACTGATGTCTATATGCATGGTGCATTTTGTACTGTTATTGATAGACAAAATAATTGGTTGACCTTTCATGCTTGGTTGCAGTTTTTCGGATCAAACTGCACAGATAAATGAGCCACATGAGTTTGTAGCTGCATATTGTGCATGCTTTACGTTGTAACCTAATCCAATGGGCAAACCTGATATTTCCTTGCACCGTTCCTACAAAGAGCCCAGGCTGTTCTCATTGAATTTTCCACCCAAACATCTTAGAGTTGCCTCCTGTACAGTGTGCTTTTATCTATTGATTTACATTAACTTGTCAGTGAAAGTATGACTGCATCGCGCGTCAATGCAAATGTCTTTGAAGTCATTGTTATGAGAATGTTTGCCACAGGAATGAATCATGCCGGATAGAGCAGGAAAATGAGGTGTGGAACTCTGTACTCATGACACATTCCACCCCCCCCCCCCCCCTTTTTTTGGGCAGATCTTCCTCTGGGCCTGATTCTGATTCGCCAAAAAGCACTGGTGGGCCAGTTGCCAGGAGACCATAAAGTCTACAAGATTACTAAGATTGTAGTCATTCCACTCTCAGAGGATGAACCACAGGATCTGGAATTAGAGGTGATTAATGCTGACTGTTTTGCTCAAATGTTCTCCATGCTGGATTTGATTAAACTTGGTATAGAAGACAAAAGTTATAATAATGAACTTAGGTACATTAAGCATTACATTTCATAATATAGATGTGTTGCTCTAACATTTAAACAGTTATTTCTTGTCATTATCCTAGTTGGTAGACATTAATTTATTGGATCCTGATAGAATTTACAGAACTTCTTCCCCAATTCCCAACTTGTTAGTGCGCCCAGTTGACACTTAGGCCAAGACTTTAGGTATTTCAGCCCTCTTGTGTAGTAAATGGTTGACGTACAATTAGTGCAAGAGTAGTGGTGTGTGTTTCTAAGGGGTTCCAGAGGAAGCATGATGTTTCTAAGAAGTCAGTCTCTCAGCAGAGCCGCTGGGATTGAGAGGAGATGTTTAACCATGTAAGTGAAACAGTCAGAGGTCACTGTAATCCATTCTCCTGGCGTGCTATCTCTACTTCAGTAGTTTATCACAGAATAATTGCCCTCTATTACTTTGGCGTAGCAGCCTGTCTGTGTAGTTTGATTTTAGCTGTTCTTTCTGTTTTATGGGCACATGAATTTGCTCTGGCATCAGCATCAGGCTAGTCTTAGTGCACATCTTGGCACCCTTTCGGTTTTAATTACAGGAATTAATGTAGCAGCTTTTTTTCAGATGGACTTTGAGCAGGGAAACAGAGATGGTTGTAGATTTGCCACCTAGGTACAAATTGAACTATTTAGCTTTGTTAGTAATGACAGCAGATAGTTTGCATTAACAAAATGGTCAACTATTCTTTTGCTCTCTTTCACGTTCAGCTCTGTAAAAAGCATCATTTTGGAATCAACAAACCAGAGAAAATCACCCAGTCACCGGACGAGTCCAAGTTCCTGATGAAGACCCTGAGTCAGATCAAATCTAATGTTGCCGTTCCCATCAAGAAAAAGGTTGATGGGTTGTTTTGAAATCATTGATATCAATACCAATCATTTTGAGACTAACTCTACCCGTTTTACTTCATCTGTTTGTACTTTGACATGTTAGTATCGTTGATGTAAAAACAGAACCTCCTGATTCCTCCATAAATTGATATCTTTTTAACTTAGTATTGTCTCTTTAACCTCATTTTGTTTGTTCACTCCCATCCAGTATTCCCCTGCCTTTCAGGTCAAAGAGAATAAAGAGAAGGAACGTCTGGAGAGGCGGCTGCTTGATGAGCTCTATAAGATATTCATGGACTCGGATTCATTTTACTATAGTCTGACCTATGACCTCACCAATACAGTCCAGAGACAGGGAGAGTTAGGCAAGTCAGATCAGCCCTTGTGGAAAAAGGTGAGAGGCTGAGTTATTGTGTTACATATATTAAAACTTAGGCCTACATGTCTACAGTGAGAGTTTTTAAGGTTGTGGTAATAAGACATTTATTAACTTCCATTTTTCAGTGAGCAACAGATTAAGAGAGAATGACAAAAGAATGACTTAAGAATAAATAACAGATTTAAAATGTCTGTTATTATTTAAATTGGTGACAGTCAAGTAAATACTGTAGACCGTTGGGTTTATTTGAGTGACGATGTGGATACACATAAAGGATGCAAAAATACATTTATAGCCAAGCTTCATTTCTTAAAGAATAGATCATTATCTTTAGACACTTCCTGGATAAATAGTCAAGTACTAATAAGTATCTGTTATTTCTGAAGATGCAGCTAAATTAAAACAATGACCAAAGACAAAATGAAGGAAGTGGTAGAGAGTGAGTCACCGCTGTGTTGTTATTGTTAATTAAAACTAAAACTATTAAAATTGTTTTTGGTCATTTGAAATAAAGCTGAAGTAAACTATACATATAAATATTAGATGAAAAATTACACTGATATACTGAAACGACTAAAACTGAAATAAAATCTAAATATTTTAAAACAAATGAATAAAAATTACAAAAGCATGTAACAAAACTGCTAAAACTTAACCTTAAATTGAAATGAAAACTGAAAATATAAAAATAAAAGCACATTATAAATATTAGAAAATACTATAATAATCTGTAAATAATGCTAAAATAAAACCGGTTCGCCAGTGTTAAAAAGGTTATTTTACAATCCCACTTCCCGTTTCTCTGTATGTTCTAATAAAAAGACCATAACAAACATTTACACATACCATCTGAGAAACACACAGAATACTGATCCACATGTTTTTTTCCTTTTAGGTGGATGATAGATTCTTCTGGAACAAACACATGATCAAAGACCTCATTGACTTGCAGGTGCAAAACTGTTTTTCTCAAATTTTCCTGAATTTTAATTTGTAAATATTTAAAAATTCAAACCTATGAAATCATGTTTTAAATTGTGTCTTTTTATCTCACAATTCTGACTGTTTCCTTGCAAATGGGAGTGTATACTTCACAATTCTGGCGCTTTTCCCCTCAGAATTCTGAATTCAGAAATTTTTTCTCAAAATTGCTAATATAAACTCATAATTACAGGTCACGAGTTTACATCTCGCAACTGTTTTTTTTCTGCTGTGGAATAAAAAACAAAGTAATTTCCACTTTTTATTTCATAATTATAACTTTTTTCGGTTACACTTTATTTTAAGGTGTCCTTGTTACAGTGTACACATAAGTACTGAGTGATATTAAGTGACTACATGTACTTACTATATGATTAGGGTTAGGATTAGGGTTACTTGAATGTAATTATGCATTATTTATAGTTATTATAATAGTAAGTACATGTAACGTGTAACAGGGACATTCATTGGCATAAACACGCTTCCATACCAGCCCTGAATGGTGATAATACAAGACGTCCTGTTTTGCAGGTGCCTCAAGTGGACTTTTGGGTGATTCCTATCATCCAAGGCTTTGTGCAGGTGGAGGAGCTGGTGGTGAACTATAACGAGAGCTCTGATGAAGAGAGGAGCAGCCCGGAGACACCTCTGCAGGAGCCCACCTGTGTGGATGATATTCACCCACGCTTCACTGTGGCTCTCATCTCCAGACGAAGCCGTCACCGTGCAGGTGCACTAATTAATATAGTCAGGTGACTCATATTTACTCACCGTGCCGTCAGTGTAATAATATCATCATGATTTCCACTGAAGGAATGCGCTACAAGCGGAGGGGCGTGGATACTGACGGACACGTGGCCAACTATGTGGAGACGGAGCAGCTAATCCATGTGCACAGTCACACGCTGTCCTTTGTACAAACCCGAGGCTCTGTCCCTGTGTTTTGGAGCCAAGCTGGGTATCGCTACAACCCCAGACCTCGGATAGAGAAAGGTGGGGTGTATCTGTGTAATCGATTCTCTCTTCAAATCGTAAATGAGATCTAACTCACAGCACAGTCTAGCACTTCTGTTTATAGACTAGCTATCACTGTGATGCATCAGTGTAGTCATTGTTTGGAAATGTTTTGTCCTGTGAATAGCGTCAGGTGTGGAATTGGCATGCTTTCATGGTTTCTTGATTGAACATAGTGCTCGGAGGAAATGTTGTGGCTCAGTGGTGATAATTCAGAGCTTTATTGTGATCCTCCTGCAGCGCTGTTTCCTACATGATATTATCTCACAGATGTGTTTTGTTGCAGGCGACAGGGAAACTATGCCTTATTTTGCTTCTCACTTTGAACAGCAAGTTGAGATTTACAAAAAACTGGTAAGATGTGTTTAAAATATAACAGCTTCAGCAAGTGAAATCCTAATATTTTTTTATAGTAGTGTAAAAAGTAGAGCTGTTAATCAATTTAAATGTTTAAACATGATTAATCTCACAATCTTCTTCATAGTTAATGCATTCTGTTCCTTTAGACTACAAATACGTTTAATTACTGGCATGTGTGGATGACATTCATAGTAAAATATATAGTGTATAATATATAATGACACTAAATTGAGGTCCTTATGCTCACCAAGGCTGCATTTATTTGATCAAAAATACAGTAATAACAGTAATATTGTAAAGTATTATTACAACTTTTCTATTTTAATATATCTCAGAATGTAATTTATTCCTGTTATAGCAAAGCTGAGATTTCAGCAGCTATAACTCCAGTCTTCCCTCAAATATAGTCCAGTTTTTACAGCAGAAGCAAATGCTATTATTTTGGCTTTGGACTACATAAAGACTATGGAACAGAGACATTTTCTTTTAATTACAGATTCAAAGTCTTGTCTTCAAGCAATGTTACCCCTTAAAAATGATCACCCAGCACTTATAATGATTTTTTACAAACTGCTGGAACTAGAGGATCATAATTTTAATATCTGGTTTTGTTGGGTGCCTGCTGGGCACTGTGGAAGCAGACTCTGCTGCAAGAGAAGCATAATCAGTAGACCTTGAAATTTGTACAGCACCTCCTATAGATTTAAAACTAATAATTTGTTCCTATGTTAATATCCAATGGCAAACAGAGAGGGATCTATATACATATAAACTCAATGAAATTAGCCCAAATGTTGGAAAAAGAAATTTCTCAACCGATGGAGCCAGGGCTGCATTTCCCAAAAGCATCATAAGCCTAAGTTGGTCATAGCTCCATTGGTTTCAATGAGTCTACGATGTACTGAAGCTTACAATTAGGAATGCACGATATTATCGGACTGATATCGGAATAGACCGATAATGGCTTTAAATGTAAATATCGGCATCAGCCCTATATGAAAAATTATGCCGATTTGTCTTGCCGATAAGAGGGATACGTTAACTCACATGTGCTCAAGGTGTGCTAGTGATTAGATCATGTCAGCAGTGTGGCTCATTCTTGAAGCAAAGTTTTGTCTGAATGATAATTAGATTAACTCGTTTGGTTTGCTGCATTTAATCTGTGAAAGCATGTAGAGAATGACACATTCAGTGTGTGATAGAGTAAACAGTGATAGCACGTGCAGCAGCGGCAGCCTCCCCGGGTCCTAACGCCTGTTTGGTAAGGAGTTTTAATCTGTAGGGCGCTGTTGGCCTACTTCTAATTAAATTAAAAGTAAAATAGCCTACACAAATAACATTTAGACTGTGCTTCTGATTAAATAAAGCAGTATTTCATGTCACAAAATAATGAGTATGTTTTGATTTAAAGGTCAGAAGCTATAGCTTACATGGAAAAAAAACCTCACAAACATGACACTTGAGTAAATTAAATAATTTTATGTATACTGATCTATTCATTAATGTGTAATATGTTTTATTTTTTAAACAAATCATAAGCTCTAAAAGATTTTCAGAATTTTTACAACTCTTTTGCTTTAGACCATCTACAAATGTTAGATAAATCTTAAAACAAAATGTTAGGGTTAACACTGCATCCTCCTGGGGGAGGATGAGTTCTTGTTAAAAACTAACCAAAATAAAAAATATTTTGCTTATAATTTCTGCACAGGAGAGACTTGGTGTTGAAATATATCGGTATCGGCCAAAATGAGTTGAAAAATATCGGCATATCGGAGATCGGCAAAAATCCAATATCGTGCATCCCTACTTGCCTTTGGGAAACGCAGCCCTAATTTTTTATACCCACTGTAGAATTGGTCATTCCAGGATGACACACAAGTTTTAATACTCGGAGAAGATCCTCCAACATGTTCTCTTTGCCAAAAACTCTTTAACCCTGAAGCATGTTTTATTAGATTGTGCTGGTTTTAACCTTGTGAGAGAACTTTTTTTAATTCAGTTAACTATTTTGAAGAGATTTTTAACAGAGTTAAGCCAAATAGAGTTTTTAAACAAAAATAAATTGTAAAAACCTGATATAATTTAGCCATCAATTTTTTTCTCGCCGTGAAAATATAGAAGCTGGCATGGCATTAAACACAAACAAAAAAGCAAAACAGTCTTCCATGTCACATGGTCCTTCAGAAATCAATCTAATATGCTGATTTGGTGCTAAAGAAAAAAAACAGTAAAACAGTACTGCTTAATATTTATGTGGAAATGTTTTTGAAATGGAATCCTTTTGTAACATTATAAATGTGTTTACTGTCAATGTGTTCTTGCTGAATAAAAATAGATTTTTTCAAACAATGTTTGCCCGTAAACATTTGAATGGTGGTGTAAGCAATAATTCTGTAATAAATTGGAATATTCTAGTCAGACACAGAACGGAATTATGCCAGAATGTCAAAATGAATGTTTATGGTTTAAGCAAATAACTTGAATTAAACATAATTAATTGACTTTGTCAAGCCATTAACTATAACAGCCATAACAAAAGCATTAGAAATAATTTCCTCAGTATTACAGAGTTTTTAGTAATTCAGCACTGAATTTTTCCCTCATCAGGTGATTATTAATTTAGTGGACCAAAATGGACGCGAGAAGATGATTGGTGATGCTTACCTCAAACAAGTGCTGCTGTACAATAATCCCAACCTAACATATGTTTCATTCGACTTCCATGAGCACTGGTAAGAAACTCAAAGTGTGATGATCTAAAAATCAGCCCATTCTTGTAATTTTTACAAAAGAACATGTTATGGTCAAATCTTCAAAAATCTACAAATTTTTCTTCTTTGTCACTTCCCAGTCGAGGGATGAAGTTTGAGAATGTGCAGACTCTCACTGATGCCATCTCTGACATTATCACAGACATGAGATGGGCCTGGTGGGTCTTTCATTTGCTCTTAAATTCTAATTCTGCTTGCGGGTTAGTTAATATCATGTCCAATGTAATATCCATCTACTCTGATTTGCAAATAGGGTGGACCAAGCAGGAGTCATCTGTCAACAGGAAGGCATCTTCCGGGTTAACTGCATGGATTGCTTGGACAGGACTAATGTGGTACAAGCAGCTATCGCCCGCGTGGTCATGGAACAGCAGGTATTTAAATTCACCTTTGAGATTGGAACACGCATAAATTCACACATAAAAATGAAAGTTGTTTTTGGATAAGATCATGTGCTAAATGCCTTAAGGTGTAAATAAAACTGTGGCTTCTAGGAACGCTGCCATATTGCACCCACCGTACAGTGTAGTGTCTTTGCCTCACTCAGCTGCTCTCAGTATGCCGGTACATTTCAAAGAGTCTTTTGATCTGTTTGGTTCCAGCTGAAAAAACTTGGTGTAATGCCACCCGAGCAGCCACTGCCCCTCAAGTGTTACAGGATCTATCAGGTGATGTGGGCCAACAATGGAGACACTATTAGCCGTCAGTATGCTGGCACAGCTGCCCTAAAGGTAAATAGACTAAATGCCTGCCATTGATTTCATGCTGTCCCCACTGCCCATTTACACTACCATCTGTCAGCATGTAGTATCTTGTTTGCAGATTGACGAGTCAATCTTTTAACTAGTTATCTTATCCATCCATCCACATTAAAAACATTAATTTAAATACATTTTACTTACAATTATATATATTTATCTTATTCTTTATATAATTCTTTCTCTATCTCTATATATAAACAAACATTTTTTTAGAAGTTTGACACATATAGCCATATTCTTTTGTTGTTTGTTTTGAGGGACTTCAGTGTCTTTTTAAGGAGTAAAAACTGAGAACGCTTTTGGTTTCATAACATAACTGATGTAGGACAGTGATGACCACCCAAAGAGTTTGTTAGCTTATTCTGATGTGTGCGATCTGTTGTGTAGGGAGATTTCACACGAACAGGAGAGCGAAAGTTAGCGGGGGTGATGAAGGATGGTGTGAACTCAGCTAATCGTTACTATCTGAACCGCTTCAGAGATGCCTACCGACAGGCCGTCATTGGTCAGTATAAAAAATTCTCAATATTAGGTACACAATGCTAAAAGCCCAGCCTGGTGCCTCATCTGCCATGTACTGTATCTCTGGTCCTCCCAGACCTCATGATGGGGCTTCCAGTAACGGAAGACCTGTACTCCATCTTCAGCAAAGAGAAAGAGCAGGAGGAGAAAGAGAGGGAGAGCCAAAGAGGAGCTCAGGAGCAGGTCAGCCTCCTGCTGCAGACATACATGCAGCTGCTGCTGCCTGATGATGAGAAATTTCATGGTGGATGGGCACTTATCGACTGTGATCCAAGGTGAGAGCCCTCCACATCATCATGCAGTGCTTTGGAGAGACTTCTCATTTCAAGCAAATTGTATGATGCTGTTTCAGAAAATTAAGGGGCTGTTCACACAGAATGTGTTTTTGTGTTAAAAAAATGCAAGACACAGGTCAGTGGAATGAAAAGAACAGGGTTTTGAATTGTTGTTTTTTTTTAAAGCAAGGCAGCACAGTGGAATGCAAAAATGCATTCTGTGTTAACAGTCCCTTAATTGTGCAATCTTCTTTTCTTTTTTTCCTCTTTATTTGGAAATATTTATTACAATTTAAGAATAAAATTAATTACAATAATATAAAAAAATCATTACAATAAAACTAAGGTAATAATGCTAGAGATGTATTATTAAAGGTCTATTATAAAGCTTGATTAAAAAATTAATATTGTTAGTTTACTCTTCCTCCTACAGTTTATTGTCAGTGGCTCAGAGGTACTTGTACATATTGTTTTTTTTCCTGTTTGGTTGTATAATAATTAGTGCTGTCAAACGATTAATTGTGAATAATCGCATCCAAAATAAAGGTTTTTGTTAACATAATATATGAGTGTGTACTGTATATATTTATTATGTATATATATAAATACAAACACATGCATGTATATATTTTAGAAAAATGTTTATATAGCAAATATATTTATATATAATATAAAAATAATAATATAAATATAAAAATGTATATACATGTAAATATTTTCAAAAATATATACTGTATGTGTGTGTATTTATATATACATAATAAATAAACACAGTACACACACACATATTACGTAAACAAAAACTTTTATTTTGGATGCGATTAATTGCGATTAATCGTTTGACAGCACTAATAATAATTGTTTGGGTGAGGGAGCCTCCATTCTTTTGAGAATTTTTTGGTGGTAGGTCATGGTGAAAGATGCCTGAAAACTCTTGCTGATTGGGTTGGAATCATCTCGAGTCTTTGTAAATTACACAAGGTTAACTCTGTCCATATGTAATGCTTATTTGAGGTAATTTTCACAAAAGATATACTCAAATAAGCATGATATATTATGGTCAGAGTCAAATTCTAGTAAAATTTCATGCATTTTGCAAGGCATTGTCCATTGTTTCTCTTTTTCCTGTATGCCCAGGGTTTAATGGTACTATTTATGGACCTCTCTTTCAAGATGTTGACCTTTTTCCCCTTATAGTCTTATAGACGCCACTCACAAAGATGTTGATGTTCTTCTGCTGTTGTCCAACTGTGCATATTATGTGGCCTAGTAAGTGCAATTTCTCCCAATGTTTGTGTTTTTAAAATAAGAAATCTTTTTCTTGGCATTAGTTTAGTAATGCCATTCCACTTTGCTGTTGCTATTTAGCTATGATGAGGAGGCGGACAAAGTCAACCAGTATCAGAGACTAAGTTTAGAAGGACTTGAAAAAATCGAAATTGGTAAGAGTTTTGATAAACTTGTGGGTGTAATTTTTGTCCTAATAAATAAAATGTTCTGTGATATCATGACAGTTTTCCAATGTTGGTCTTTTTAGGTCCAGAACCGACTCTTTTCGGAAAGCCTAAATACTGCTGCATGCGGCTGCACTATAAGAACGGGGAGATGAGTGGTTACTTCCATACACTGAGGGCTGTCACACGAAATCCAGAAGATGATGGAAAAGGTTTGTACTGTTGTGCCTTTAGTTCTGTATTGTGTAATTCGGTGATTGACATTATGGGTTAAGTTGGTAAAAGATATAACTTGGCTATCTGAATACTGATGTAGCTTGAAGGGTTTTGTGTTTGTGTTAAATAATTTAACTTTTCCTCTGCACTTGTTGGATTGTTTGCATTTCAGACACACTCCAGTGCATTGCGGAAATGCTTCGTATTACAAAGCAAGCTATGGGGCTTGACGTCCAGGTTGTTGAGAAGAAACTAGAGAGGTAAAAGGGAAAAAACTTTTGTGAGCTTCTTCTAGGAGATGGTTTTTACCTGATTTACTAAGGACACAAGTTTGCTCACACTGCAGGGGATTTTGGTCTTAAATCTGTTTTCTAAATTTTATTTTTTTTATTTTTTTTTTATTTTAAATATTTTGTTTTGTGCAGATTGTTGTATAAAAATTATATGTGGCTGGATATGATCATTTCTGCAATTTTTTGCTAGCATGTCCACATTGGACACAAACTTGTGTAGGTTCCTGTGAAACTTTAGTATTGGGTGTTTAAACTTGCTTCACAGTAATTAACGAATGAAAAAATATGAAACTCAAAAAAATATAATTCTTTAATGAAGGTGTTTTGGACCAGGCTTGTGAACCCCTGATTTAAAGGGTTAGTTCACCCAAAAATGAAAATTAACCTGTGATTTAATCACCCTCGAGGCATCCTAGGTGTATATGACTTTCTTCTTTCAGACGAATCCAATCGGAGTTATGTTAAATAATTGTCCTGGCTATTCCAAGTGTTATCATTGCAGTGGGTGTTTTTGTTCAACAGTCCAAAACACGTCAAATAAAGAGCGCGCATCCATAA
Organism: Tor tambroides; assembly: GCA_021397915.2. Lineage (NCBI taxonomy): Eukaryota > Metazoa > Chordata > Actinopteri > Cypriniformes > Cyprinidae > Tor > Tor tambroides. Next base: position 17,060 of record JAFVLL020037134.1, on the reverse strand, counting down.
TAAAACGTGCCTCACACGGCTTCGGGGCTTGGATAAAGGCCTCCTGTAGCGAATCCATGCATTTTTGTAAGAAAAATATCCATATTTCAAATGTAATAAACACTTTTCTCTCACTTCCGCTATCTGTCATACACGGAAGCCGTTCCGGCGGATGTTGTAGGATGTATGGGTCGCGCATGCGCGCGCCTCTGAGAAATGCTAGTCTCGCGAGTTTGTTTACAGGAGCAAAGGATGCAAAGTTTCCTTATTTCTTGGCTTCTCTTGGCTTATATCGAAATCCTTAGACATTTTTCTTTTTTTTTTTAAGATTTATTTTTGGTGTTTTTGCCATTTATTTGATAGGAAAGGTCCGCAAGCCGGGATTTTAACACGGGACGCCCGAAGCGCAATGGCGGTACATGTCGACGTGCTGCCCACGAGGCTATCGGCGCCAACTCAACATTTTTTCTTTACAAATCCTCGGTTTGTACTTCTAATTTATGACTGGCATTTTGTTTTGTTCTCTCTCCGCGTTCATCACTAATCACGCTATGCCGATGTCCTATGTCATCTGCCCGGAACGGCTTCTGCGTACCACAGTTAGATGAAGTGAGAGAGAAGTGTTTATTACGTTTGAAATATGGATATTTTTCTGAGAAAAAATGCATGGATTCGCTGTAGTGTGAGGCACATTTTATTATGGATGTGCACGCTTTATTTGACACGTTTTGGACGTTTGAACAAAAACACCCACCCACTGCAATGATAACGCTAGGAATAGCCAGGACAATTTTTAATATAACCCCGATTGGATTGGTCTGAAAGAAGAAAGTCATATACACGTAGGATGGCTTGAGGGTGAGTAAATCACAGGCTAATTTTCATTTTTGGGTGAACTAACCCTTTAGTTTTTTTTTTTTTCGTATTAAAGGGATAGTTCACTTTGAAATTAAAATTTAATATCTATCAGCTTACCCCAAGCGCAACCAAGATGTAGGTGTCTTTTTTTCTTCAGTAGATCTAATTTTGATATTTTTAGGTCAAACCGTTCTAGTCTGTCAGTCATATAATGGCAGGTATAGGTAACTGGCTCTATAAGAGGGAAAAAGAACATGCACAGAGAAATCCAAATTAAACAATTTCCCCGCCGTCAGCTTTACATTGATGGCCTAAGACCACGAAAGCAGCGGACCACGTCACACACCGGATCGCGTGCTCTGTCTTAGTCTGCATAGCGCCCGGAAGCGCCCGGGTAATCTGGCACCAGACGCACCCACGTCACACACCAGATGCGTCTTGGCACACTCAGATCACTTGGACATGGTTAATATACAGAGGTAAAAAGCGATATAAATACTGTTCGTTTTCTCCACCCTGGCCGCTCGTTTCGTGTCTTAAGAGCCATCAATGTGGTTACGATAGGGTGTTCATTGGATTTCTGTGCATGTTCTTTTCCTCTTATAAACATTATTACTATACCTGCCGTTATATGATTGACGAACTAAATGATTTGACCCTAAAATATCAAATTAGATTTTGAAGAAAAAAGACACCTACATCTTGGATGCCCTTGGTGTAAGCTGATAGATATCAAATTTTAATTTCAAAGTGAACTATCCCTTTAAGACTACAAAAAACTAAACCAATTTCAGTCAAATCTGTTGTTTTTTCTGTCTTTTTGAACAAAGCCAAATTGTGCTGAATTGTTAGTTCTTGATTAATCTTGCTTTAATTGCTTTGTTTCAGGAGACACAGCAAACCACATGAGGATATAATGGGAATACAAGGGAAAGCCGTGGACCAAGTCCTTGGGTCTGGTTTGGCTCAAGGCAAAAGTTTCCTTTTGAACAAGTTTTCAACACTAAACCAGAAAGTGAAGCAGACAAAGACTAACGTGAACATTGGAAACTTCAAGCCCTTGGGGAAACTAGGGACCTTCTCAAAGCCTGAGGTAAAAGTGAACTTCCTCAAGCCAAACTTGCATATGAACCTCTGGAAATCAGACAGCAGTTTAGAGACTCATGATGGCAATACGGGTTCAGCAGCCCTGAAAGACCTTAATGACGAACATTCAGAGGAGATTTCCTCCGATTCTGATTCATACAACTCTGACGAGCAGCCTTGCTCAGGCTCTCGGGAAAAGGTGGACTACGTGCTTCCTAGCTGTGGAATTGTAGCATCTGCACCACGACTTGGCAGTCGCTCGCAGTCAATTGGCAGCGTCGAACTTGCGGTGCCCTCTGTCATCCGAGTCACAGGCTGTGATGACAAGACAGCAGATAGCTTGTCAGTTGGCCCGGATGACCAGTCTCCTGGGTCGGCCTCGGTGGCTGAGGAAGCCATTCTGATTGACTTCGGGACACCAATTGATGCTTACTGCCACCAATTCGTCCAGGATGCCAAGATCAAACCAATAGAAGTGTTTGAGGAAGTGGCTCCAGTACCCAAACCGCAAGCGCCTCAAGCCCCCTCAGCTCCAGACGCAAAGCTGGGGTCTTCACATTCCCAACAGCAGCTTCCTCGCCCATCCCAGCTTGAGGTAGAGTCCACCGTCCATGGGGCAAATCTCCTGACTGTTCAGCCTGCAGGCTCCACCACATCATGCGGGTCACAAAAGAGCCTAGAAGGTGTCACAGGACCCTCCCCCGCAGACAGCAACGGAAGCCGGGTTGTGTCGCCCTTCGCGAAGATAAGGAGCTCCATGGTGCAGGTGGCTAGTTTAACCCAAGCTGGACTTACCCAAGGCATCAACTTTGCTGTAGCAAAAGTACAGAAGAGCCCAGAACCAGACGCTGTCAATGGAAGCAAAGAAGGCAATTACGGAAGCGATGTTTACACAGTGCCAGACCAGGATCATTCAGATATAGCGTACTTAGCGGATGTGTTTTTAGCGTTTGATCGTGACTTCCAGTACAGTAACGGTAGCATAAGCTCACAAAAGTCAAGCCACACTCCTATTTTTCTCTCCAGTTAACCGAACCAAAGTTTACAGCCAGTGTTGAGTAGTAAGTAGTATGATTAACTCGACCAAGTCGAATCCTAAACATCTCTATATTGCTGGTTTGCATGTTAAGAAGTAACCCTGAGGTAGATTAGGACAGGCAAGTTTTATTGCATGTCGAGACCCAAGACCTAGATATGTCATGTAACCTATTTGTGCAGTAAATTTCACTGGCTGTGGTAGCTGTAACTAAAACCTCTCCCGATTGGAATATCTATCAGTGGGTGGCTTAATATTTCACGTTAGACAACCAGACAGTACAGTTATATGGATATCTTTGATGTGGTGTTTGTCATAAAAATATACCAAAATAGGACCAGAGTAGTTGTGTAGGATCTATGGTCAAATTATATTATTCAACTGTAAAAAGTATTGTAAGTACTGTAGCAGTTTCCTTTAGAACTCTCCAATTAAGATGTTTATAGACAGAGAAATATATTTACATGCTCTTAAGTTTATAATCATAGCTGATGGAAACAAGACGCCTCTGTTGATCCAATCATGCAACTAAATCATTCTGTCAAACAAAACGTTTGTTTCATAGCATTAGCAGACGACTCAACTATTTATTGTCACAAGTTTATTTTGAGAAAGGCTTGTGTCTTAATTTTACATCTATGTCTTGTTTTTCAGTTGTATGTGATGGGATAATGTAATGGTGGTCTGCTATCTTAAAATGCTCTGCTTGTACATTGGGGGACGTTCATATGCAGATATGACTGGTTTTAAGTATCTGTAAAAACCTAAAATTAATTATTTGCTGTTGCTGGACCTCCGTATGCATATATAATAACTTTTGACTGGTATTTGACACAGGTCTGATGCAAGGTACCCACGATTATCAACGTTTTGCACTCATTAAATGGCAAGAGCAAGCCTTATCAAATTGCTAAATACAGGTTTTTGACAAGTCTACCTATAAATCTGTTTTCATTCAGGTTACATTTAGTTCTGTCTATAGTATCTATGCCATGTCTTTAGATTTGCTTTGGCTTGAAGGCATTTGGTTTAAAATTGAGAAGTGATTAGATCATCTGTTGAAGCCTTACCCCATATATTGTAGATTTGGAAAAAAAAATATCAAGCCTTACTGGGTGATATCCAGTGGATCCTAGTTTAATTATGCATTAATTACTGTTGTTTAAGTGCAGATCCTGTGGGATTGATCTTTGTCTATCAAGAGACACTGAAATAGTTCAATATCTTATGGGCTAAATAATATCAAAAGGTCTGAATAAGGCACTGTGATCTCATGTGAACATCATATTGGGTTTTAGAGCTGGTTTATCGGTTCTTTGGACCACATTTAGCTCTTCAAACCCACCATGAGCTTTGTTTCTCACACGTCATTTCTTACTCGTGTTTCTCTCACATGTACTGTAGCATAGAGTGCTGTGCAAGGCAGTGGGTTACACAATGTTCTTGACATTCCTGAAGCTGGTACGTAGTTTTGATAAGCTTCCGAGATTGAAACTGTCTTGAGTTTTAATATATGGTGGCTGTTATGCAACAGTGATAAATACATGCGCAGTAGTTTTGGTGGTAAGCTGACTTTTTTTCTTTTTTTTTTACTATTTAAGATGACATGCACTGGACTGCACTCTGTTCTTTGCTTTGAATTTGAAATGTTCTTCTTTGGCAGAGGTTTATGCTGAGGATCTTGACAAACATTCCTCTTGTTTTTGGAGGTGGGGTAGATTTTTTTTGGTTATGTATGAGTTTTTAATTTTCTATGCATAAAGACTTGCACTGTCCTTTGTGGTTGTTCCCCGAACATCTTGCAATTTGTTGCAATTTGTCACAAAGTGCTTTTGAATCCACTTTTTATTTTCAATGTTTGTAACTGAACTGACATGTAACATATAACATTTTGTCTATCAGTCCTGTTTGTATATCATGTTCAGCTTCTTCCCATTTGAGAACGTTGTCCTCCATAAATGTTTGTGAATTGTTTTCATCCATTGTACCCAACATTTTATTGCAGAGTATTTATTCAGAATTCATGTTCTCAAGCTTATTCCCCAGTATTTTCCTATGTTAATAATAATAATAATAATGTAAACTGCTGTATTTTAAAATGTTATGGGATGTACCTGGGAGGATTTTTAAGTAAATATTTAAACAAAAAAAAATTGTCATTTTGATTCATTTACAGCCTTAATTACAAAAACAGTGGGAGAGTTTTTTTTATCACCGAACACTGCAGATATCACTTCAGGAATGTTTTTTTTTTCTAGAACTTCTCTCCTTACAGTGTCAGTATGTGGCTCCTCCTAGTGAAGAGCTCTTAATTGCCCAGAGCTACACTGTATTACATTCTTTGCATTCAGATGCAGTCTGAGAGGTTTGTGACTCCTTCATTCAGGTTATAATAGAGAAGAATAGTCTGGTGCTGCATTGCCCAAGACATTCAACATGAACATGTCAACACTGGCACTTTCAGGCCTTTGCCATTTTTAACTCTAAACATGCTGACGAACCTTCTTGTTAAGCTGTTTTTAACTGCATGATTTTAATTCACTGTAATACATCAGAACAACAAGGTCCCTAAGTGTTAGAATATATTGCTATTGCCAACTGACATTCCTATAATTGGTAACACGTTACAACAAGGTCCTATTAGTTAATGCATTAACTAAAATAAGCAATGCATTTGTTACAGTATTTATTAATCTTTGTTAAAAGTTGGTTAATAAAAATACAACAGCTTATTGTTAGTTCATGTTAGCTTAGGTCCATTAAATAGCATTAACTAGTTTTATTTTAACGTATTAGTAAATGTTAAAATGAACTAAAATCAACTGCTTTAGAAGCACTTTAACTAAAGTGGTTAACAAATGAAACCTTACTGTGAAGTGCTATCCAACATTTCAAACAAGACTATATAGACAAAGTTGTCAAAACTTTATTTTTCCTAATACCCTTGTGCCATTAAGTGTAAGTATTTGCGGTAAGGCAGTTATACATTGTCACATGTTTGCATCTGCATATAAATGTTAATACACAATGCAAGTATCAAAACCAAAATTTAACAACGCAAACATTGAAAATAATCTTCACCAGTGCCTGTAGGTTTTCCCACATTTAAAATGAAGTAAAAAAACTGAACTGTACAAGGTCATATGCCATATGAAAACATTACATTTTAATCCAAAATATAAACAAGTATGGTAACTGTTGAAGTATATGTAAATAGTAATACATTTTAAGGCTCATTTCCATTCACACATTTCTGCTGCTGTGTTCGACTTATTCTCAAGGCCTCTAGCTGCTTGGCTTTCATCCAGCCATCTCTGGAGAGTGTGTTCTGCCCGTGACTTAATGAGAGCAACCTGAAACAGAATCCAAATTAGTATTTAACCGGCTTGTTATGGTTAACATAACTAGATTAGCTGTGAAAGCGCAATTCAGAACTCACCTCGCAACAACCAGCAGCCTATGGAGGTCTTCCGCAGACATACTCTGAGGGTCATCTTTTCGCATCTCTACAAAGTCTTCTTCTACTGCCTACAGATCAAGAGCGCCAAGCATGAGGCAAGAAATTTCATCACGATGAACATCCAAACAATCACATTTTTTTGTTTGGTTTTGGATTTTTTGCCACGGTTGCCTTTGGTTTGGAGTTTAAAGGAAACTTATATAGTTTCTTTTATAGGATAGCTCAACCAAAAATGAATTCTGTCATTAATTACTCACTCTCATGTCGTTCCAAACCCATAAAACCTTCATTCATCTCTGGAACACAAATTAAGATATTTTTGATGAAATCCAAGAGCTTTCTGACCCTGACCCTATAATAGTCCATGTGACATCAGTGGTTCAACCTTAATTTTATGAAGCTACAAGAATACTTTTTGTGTGCAAAGAAAACAAAAATAATGACGTTATTCAACAATTTCTTCTCTTCCGTGTCAATCTTCGCCACACGTTCATGAGAGTACCACAATGCATGCATCATTATTTTTGTTTTCTACACGCACAAAAAGTATTCTAACTTCATAAAATTATGGTTGAACCACTGATGTCACATGGATATTTTAACAATGTCCTTACTACCTTTCTATGTCTTGAACGTGGTAGTTTCCTTGCTGTCTATGCTGGATGAGAAAGCTCTTGGATTTCATCAAAAATATCTTTATTAGTGTTCTGAAGATGAACAAATGTCTTACAGGTTTGAAACGACATGAGGGTGAGGAATTAATGACAGAATCTTCATTTTTGGGTGAACTATCCCTTTAATATCCAGCTATGTTATCAATTTAACTGCACTGACTAAATTGGAACTAAATTGTGCTGGATAATGACAATTGTCTTCTGTAGAGCTGCTTTATAGCTGAATTGAGTTTGTTTAATAACTGAATCAACACTGAACTGACCTTACAACCATTGCCTTCTGTAGAGCTGCTTATAGCTGAATTAATCTAATCTAGTTTCATAATTTGATTAACTTTGCACTATTATTGAACTAAACTGAATCAACACTCAACTGACTTGAGCTAAATCTGAACTTCGCAACATTAAACTGTTATTATCTTATTACTGTGAAGCTGCTTCGAAACAATCTGTATTGTATAAAGCTCTATAGAAATAAAGATGACTTGACAAAATCCTGACCTTTGTGATCTCATCCGAAATAGTGTAGTTCAGGGCACGTGCCACACTCAGATAGATGCGATACTTGTTGAGCTGAGATGGAACCTGTGCCACCTGCACGGCACTCAGGTACTCCTCCAGGTTAGGTGGGTTCAGGGTGGGCCGCAGGTGAACCTGACAGTCAGACTGAGAAAGCAAAGAAGAAAATCATTGCAAGGACTTGCATTTTATAATGTGCCTCATTTTTTGAAAATGACTGAGCTCTGGTATTTCAAGTTCTCATTTGTAGAAATGTCAGAAGCCATTAAGGAGTTACGAAACTACTCCTAATAAACCTTCAGTGCCTTTTTAAACTTTGTAAAAAATTGTGTATCTGAGCTTTGTGCCATTAAATAAGTGGCCTGTCCTGGCCTCTCCCTCTAATGTCCTTGTGGTAGAGTTGCCACCATGGCAACTGGAGAGCTGACGTACAGGAATAGCACAGCACATTCCACAGGCTGTTAGCATCACGGCAAAGCCACGATTAGAGCCCAGCCAGGGAGCTGACGACAACCCTGTGGACTGTAATGGAAATATTAGGCCGTTTTTACAACTGCCCGATGGAACCAACTCCCATGGGAGAGGCATTCATCCCAAATCATTTTCACCTGTTGGAAAATAAGATGCCAAATACATACGGCCAAATACATGCGGGTAATATTTTAATAATAAAACACTGAAGAGACTCAGGCCTGATGTTCTTACCGAGAGGAGCGATCGGCCCTCAGATGCGATAAGCACGTTAATATTGCAGGGGAATTCCATCTGGTGGTAGTTGAAATCGTAATCAACCTTCTGCCAGGAGATCAGGTTCCCCAGCGCGGTGATGTTTCGCACACCTACACCCAGGACAGACAGTACAAAAAGAATTGTGTCTCTATGAACAACATAAATACAACGACTGAACAACACAGAGCAATACAGTCCAAAAGGAAATGCCTGCTGCTTCAGAAAAGGATGTTTACTCTTCCTTTAGGCACGCAACTGTCTCTGCCAGAGATTAGATAAGTGTACTGATATTACCACAGAATGTCAAAGTTATTGATGGCGACTCTCAATTGAAAAGGCGAGCCAAGTAAGGACTGCTCTATGCCTGCTCAATTCACAATGCCGTATAAAAACCAGACTATATTACGCCTGCGCTGACCCACCTCATCATAATATCAAAGTATCAAAATATACAGTGATAATTCCTCTGTAGATGCATTCATGCCACCTCTGAGCAGCATTAAACAGTCTATGTGAAGACACCTAAATCCCACTTCAGAAGTAATTCTGTGCCACCTCTGCAATGTAAATTTGGCATAACACCAATAAGGTCAATGCACATCTCAGTATAAAACAAAAAATGGGGTTGTTTGTTTTGTTGTTGTTTTTTTAGAAATACATGTCAAAACCACAAGCAGCCACTTCCTGTCGAACACTAGACTTACTGCTCATATGGTAGAGTCCAAAAGTGAGAGATCACCATTTCTTGAAATGAATATTGAGGACAAACTTTTTCCATTACAAATTATTTAATCAGCAATACATTTAATCTGAGTGAAAAGTTGAACTGAAAAATTAACATGAACTTCAGAATGTCTCTCTTTTGCCACTGACAACAGCAATCAAGCTGCATGAACTCGACAGGTCTGTGTAAAGTCTAAAAACTGATGATCATGTGCTCCAGCATGACGAGAAGGATCCATAGATCATTTTGAGCTTTAATGGAAGCAAGAACCTCAAAATTGAAATTTCATTCAGACTGAGTTCAAATGGATTGATTGAGGTGTTTAGTTTAAGTCTTTTCAGACCAACTGAGCCATGATTATGATTGAAAATAGATTATTAAGTTGCATGTATATGTAGCCAAAGTGGTGTCAGACATTTGGACTCCTACTGTACTTCTAGTCAGCACAGTACTTTTCCCTGCTATAATCAGTGCTCTCACCTGTGGCGTCCAGTTGGCCCTGCTCCAGCTGTGTCTCATCCAGAAACAATGACGTGTTGTTGGCCAGCTGAAGAGTCCCACTCACCAGACGGTTAGCTGTGTAATCCTTCCGGGGCACCATCCTCTGGTTGTTCATGTTATGCAGGCTCATGCATAGCCGGTATGACTAGCAAGAACGGGGAATCAGCTTTCAAAGTAGTAGTAATGGCAGCTACTACTATTAGAGTAATATAACTTTAAGATCTAGAAAAGCACAACTTAGATGACTTACAGATGGCACAAGCTGTTGGATGACTTTGTAGAGATGCTCAGTGTATGGAGAGCTGTGAGGACAGCCACTGAGATTCAAGGTGAATTTGCCCAAAGGAAGAACATCCCGTCTGCTGTATCTACAATAAAAACACAGTGCAAACTTTATAATATGTAGTCTGAAGGACTATGAATAATTATGTTTGCATACGAAACATGTCACTCTCTTTGAAGTGGAAAATTCTCTCAAAACATGTGGCATAGGTGGAATAGGATTTTCCACACAATGCCACAAGAGCAATATTAAAACTTTAAGTAGTGCTATAAATTAAACAGGGACTTATGTTATGAAAAGGCTTCAAAGGTAGTCAAACTTCAGATATTCAACAAAGCCACTCAATGTTAAAATGAGAGACATACACATTGGAGATGAGATGGAGAATGAGGTACTCTGCAGCAAGTGAATCCCCCATCAGGACATGTGTGAGGTAGGTGAGCAGCTCTGCTCGGACTGAAGCCAGTTCCCCAAGAACACTGCTTACATCTGAAGACAGCATACACAGACATACAAAAACATACAACTGTTTGAACAGCAGGGTTAACATAATACAAAAGTTCAATAGTTGATGCCAATACTAATAAGTTAGACACTAAATAACTTTGAAACCACAGCAAAAACAATAAAAATAATGAATTTGCAATTTTTAATATTTCATTAAAAATGTATTAGTACTTACTACTTGTACAAATAAATAGTCAACAATTAAGAACAGTGATTTTTTTTAATCATCATGACAATACTTTTGTTTACTATTAATGATATAATACAGTCCCTCCGGGATTTCGCGGGACTTTTTTCTGATTTTTGCGGCCTAAAATGACTGATTTTGCTGCGGCTTTTCTTATTGTTTTGCAGTGAAAATATATCATGGGCAACATTCTTCTAACATTGTTATAACTTTTCTGACTTCGAGAACCATCGTAGGGCTCCAGACTAACATTTGAGGACACCAGTGCCATTAAGTTCT
>JAFVLL020037133.1:50142-86188 GCA_021397915.2 Tor tambroides | reverse complement strand
GTTTAGACAGGACACAGGTGATTTCTTTGGTACCGGTATGATTGTTGTGGATTTGAGACATGTGGGGACGACTGCCTGGCTCAGCGAGGTGTTGAGGATATCTGTAAGGACATCCATCAGCTGTGCAGCATAGTCTTTCAGTACACGGCCAGGTATGTTGTCAGGACCCGCAGCCTTGCGTGGGTTAATCCTAGATAGGGTCTTCCTTACGTCGGCTGGAGACAGACAAAGCGCCTGGTCGTTGGGAGGTGTGGGCAGTTTTTGTGCAGGTGTGTCATTCTGCATTTCAGTACAGTGTTTGAAGCACATACTTGTGGTCCTTATTTAGCAACTTATGTTTAAAAAACACAGTGGCTTCAAAATTCATATTTGAGCTATGACTGTACCGTATGACTCTTCAAGTCATTTAAACCACAGACCGTATACTGTAAACCCAAAACCACTGCTATAAAAAAACATGACAGTTTCAAGGGAACACAGTGAAAATGCTCATTCATTTGGGGTTTTAAAACTAAACATCTCTATACAACATTGGTGAAGAATCAATGCCATTTGCATGGCATAATAGATTAAAAAAATGCTGTTAGATTAAATCTTCGTTAATTATTAACAGATCAAACATCAGTCGGACCAATTTTTATTGATATTTCTAGTTTTCAACATAATCAGTGATTGATAGTTAGCGACTAATAAATGGCACCATTTAATGGGCCTCTGAAAAAGTAACTAACTTATTTTTTTATTTGTTGTTTGGATATTTACTCACCTTTTTAAAAATCAAATTAAAAGTGAGAAATGTAAAAATGAATAATTAGACAAAAACAAAGATAAAAATAGATTTGAAACTCATTCACAAATCACAAAACACCTAAATATAATTGCATAAACAACTTATTTTCTTCAGAATTTAATGTCTTTTTTTAAGTCAGAAGTCAGAAAGAGCTTTATTGCTTGCACATACAAGGAATTTGTTTTAGTGTCACATGCTTCCACTACACAGAGACAAGAACAACAACATACAGATCATAAAAAATAAGATGTGAATAAAAATACACATATGTAAATATAAATAAACAAAAATAGAAAAAATAAATTGAAAATAAAATAAATTGTATGAACAGTTGTGCTACAGGCAAAATAGAATAGAATAAGATGTAGGGAGGTACTCTTAAATACAGAGTGTAAGAAATTGATTTATATTATTTTTTATATTTTTGAATGGAAAGGTTACTTTTTATATAATGTAGGCTACAAAAGATAGCTATAAATATATAATGATGTAAAATTATTTCATTTAAATAGTTTAAAAAGAACCAAATTTCAGATTTGGCACATTTTTTGTGTTTGTTATTCCGTTCTCTTATCGCATTGGTGCGCGTCGCGTCGGGCGCGTCCGTGATGTCATCAGCACGCTGTTCTGTTCGCCCTTTCAGATTTCGAGACGTGCGCGTGCAGAACCACAACAGAGAACAACAACAACAAACAAACAAACAAACTGTCCATCAATAAACACGACGCGCAGAGCGCGGCACGATCGCGGTGAGGGAGTGAAGCGATGGCTGGGCTGATGTCTGGGTTTGGCTGCTTTACGCACGCCGTGGTGCGCGCGGTGCCGCAGTCTCTGGCCAGAGACGCGCTGAGGACCGGCAGTCAGGAGGTGGACCTGCTCAAAGTGCAGGAGGAGCATGAAGAATACGTGTCGGTTCTGAAGCACCGGCTCGGGCTGGAGGTGCTGGAGCTGCCCGCGGACGAGGCTCTGCCGGACTGCGTGTTCGTGGAGGACGCGGCGGTGGTGTGCGGCGACACGGCGCTCGTCTCCAGACCCGGAGCCCAGAGCAGGAGGAGGGAGGTAAAGAACAGAGCAGAACACAAAACACAACGGGTTCTCATGCGCTGTCAGTGCGGATGCGCTCCAGAATATCGTTTACTTTCTGCATTAAGAGTGATTGTTGGTTTGTTTTTAAATGTTTTTGTGAAGAAACGATTTTTCTATGTAAAAAAAAAAATTGCACGCTATTCACACACACACACACACACACACACACACACACACACACACACACACACACACACACACACACACATATATATAATTTTTTAAAAGATTTTTCTTTGTAAAAAAAATATTACACACAATATTGATTAACTTTACACATTATGCTTTCTCATTTATTTGTGTGTGTATATGTATATATGTATGTGTGTGTGTATATATATATATATAATTTTTTTGAAAGAATTTTCTTTTTTTATTGCACACAATATTTATTAACTTTACACATTATGCATTGTCATTTTTTCAGAGTGATATAATGGTCTTAATAGTAATAATAATAATAATAATAATATTATTATATCATTCTGGAAAAAAGAGAAAAAAAAGCTTATGCCATTATATTTATGCAATGTGTTTTGTGATCTAAATAGACTAAATTTATGTTTGTCTTTTTGGGGTTCATGTTAGTTCATGCATACCGTTCAGTAACTTGTTTCAGGTTTTTGTGAAAACTGTTTGTGGTTTGATGCATGTGTGCATGTTGTGCATTGACTGGCACATAAGCAAGATCAACTTCTGATCAGGGGTGCGTTTCACAAAACCATCGTTAGCTAACTCTAGTCGTTAGTTCCATTGAACTCTATTGGTAACGACGGAACTTGCGACCCTAGTTGCTTTTGGGAAACGCATCCCTGATTGGTTTCAAGCAAGTGTTTTATTAGCGTTAGATGAGACTGTTAATGCAATAAAATCACTAAACATGGAAAAAGTGCTTGTGATTTTCATAGGGATTACTTTTATGTTTTACCCTATAACATCTTATATGCATTTGATAGCTGTATCATTCATTTCATAAAATGCATCATGTTTCTTTCTGGTAAAGTTACCGGAATTTGTGCAAACATTAATCCAGCTAAGCTGCTAAATTATTTTTCAAGTGCACCGTCAGCAGCTGTGTGCACTCAGCTGCATGCAGTAAAGGACTATAATGACTGCTGTACATGAAAGGGTTAAATCACAGCAGCACATGCCTGTCATTCATAATACATTACAGGTTTCTGAGATGTGCATTAAAGCATTTGTGTTTAGGCAGCATCCTGTAGAGAGATTTGAAAGTCATATTTGCCTTTTGTGATGTAAAAACAGTTCTATGTGGCTGCGAAGCTGTTGCAATATGTTTCTGTTGGTTGCTATGTTAAGTCTTGTTAGGGGTTGCTATGCAGTTGGAACAGTTGCTTGTTGTAATAGATCATTTAATTGGGTAATGTTTGGTCATTTTAGCCATAAGAGTCTTTGAAACGTATCCAGGAGTTTTGGATGAACTGAATGTGTTTTGTTGGTCGTTTCATGGAGACGCCTGCATCAATATTTACTCGAACCACTTTGCTGCACGCCGCTTTGTTTTTGTGATGTCATTGATGTCTTATTTACTCACCTCTAAATATCACTGAATGATTTCACATTAGGGCTGCACGATAATGGTCTAACTGATGATCACGATTATTTTGATTAAAATGATAATCACGGTTATTCTATCAAAAGCATAAATGCAACGTTTGATGTCCTTTAACCAACCTCCGCTGACTATACACTGACTTCATTTAAACAACTATGATAATAAAAACTCATGGTGTTTTGTGATCTGTATTCACATTAGATTTTCTAAGTGACAATTGGTTCGCAAATGAGACAAGCCACTCAGATTTCGCAGTAAATTTGCTCAGAGATCGTTAATACGCTGAAAACTAACATTGCCATGCTGTTTTCAACTGATTAACATTATGAAAACTTTAGAAACTACCAATATAACTTACTATAATTCCAATTTATGTACATTTTCCCCATTGCATTGGCACAGGTAGCAAAAGCGCATTTGTTCCTCAAACACAATAGATCCGTTATTGAAACTCGGGTCATGGCAGATTTGGTTACACAAACAGCACAAATGGCTTGTGAAAAAACACACATTGGCTGTATGACACTTTGATGCAAGCAGAATATCGCTAAACTCCAGCACATGTATGTTTTCATATCATCAGCGCTTGTTCCGCCATCAGTTAAAATAAAAATAAAAAGTCAACAAGAACAGCATTATTTCAAAATAGAAAACTTTTCTAACAATATAAATCTTTACTATCACGTTTTATCCATTTAACACATCCTTGCGGAATAAAAATAATAATTTCTTTAAAAAAAAAAGAAAGAAAACTGACTTTACTGACTTTGTATTCATCAAAGAATCAAAGAAAAAGTATCAGGTCCCAACAAATATTAAGCAGCACAATTGTTTCCAACATTGATTATAAATCAGCTATTTAGTATGATTTCTGAAGGCTCATGTGACTCTGAAGGCTGGAGTTATGACGCTGAAAATACAGCTTTGAATTATATATAAATAAATTAAAATGGAAAACTGTTATTTTTAATCGCAGTAATATTTCACAAAATTACAGTTTTTTTCTGTATTTTTGATCAAATATATACAGCCTTGATGAGCATAAGAAACTTCTTAAAAAAAACAAAAAACAATTGTTGCTATTATGTATAGTTGCGGTTTTCATTCTTCTTGCAATTTTTTTTTGTTATTTTAGTGCAGATATTTTTCTCTGTTCGTTTTCTTGCATTAGATCTCGTTGACGCTTTCAGTCGTTCTTTAGGAGGCGTTTTTCTGTGCGCGTCTCCCTGTGGGATGAATGCGCTCCGGAGGGATCTGCTGTGTGTCTGACGCTGGATCTGAGCTCTCAGCTGTGATTCTTCTTTGAATGTTGTGATGCTTTTTGAGAAGCGGACTGCAGACACGAGTCTGGATGAAAATAATGTCTTTTGCATTGATTTGTGTGTCAGTAGGGTATAGAGTTTGTCTCACAGCCAGAATATAAAGCCATTTTCGAGCTGTGATTATTTTGTTGTTTACTTTAAGAGTCTTTAATGTGAATTTTGAAGTCATTATGTTCTTTAAAAGAAGGATGTGAGTTGATATGTTGTAATAGAAAGTCACTGTTTTTGTAAGTTGCAGCCAACAAAACATTAAAAATACATCTTTGAACAAATTTCTATTGGATGAAGAAAGTGCATGCAGTGAATGGGCGTTTTCTTATAATGACTGGTGTATATCAGAATATGATCGAGATGATGATTGTACATTAATGTAACTGTGTTTAGGCAGCATCCTATAGAGAGTTTTGAAGGTTATATTTGCCTTTTCTAATGTGAAAACCAATGCAGTGGAGTTGCTGAGCTGTTGTGATGGGTTGCTAGATAGTTACTAAGGTGTTGTTAGGTTGTTACTAAGGTGCAGCTAGGTAGTGGCTAAGATGTTGATAGGGTTTGCTATGCAATTGCCAATGTGTCATTAGGCGTTTCTAGGGAGTTGGTAAGGTATTGTTAGAAATCGCTAGGGCATTGTCCTTAGGGGTTGCTAAGGTGGTGTTAGGGCATGAGGTGCCCTTAGGGGTTGCTTGGTAGTTTCTAAGATGTTGTTTGGGGTCGTTTGGTAGTTGCCTAGGTGTCGGTAGGGGTTTGCTTGGGAGTTGCTAGACTCTCATTAAAAGTTGCTAGGCAGTTGTCAAGGTGTCATTACGGGTTGATAGGGTGTTGTTAGATGCTGATAAGTAGTTGCCAGGGTGTCATTAGGGGTTGCTAAGGTGTTGTTAGACCTTGCTAAGTAGTTGCCAAGGTGTTGTTGGGGGTTGCTAGGTAGTTGCCAAGCTGTTGTTGGGGTTGCTTGGTAGTTGCCAAGGTGTTGCAAGGCATTTGGGTGTTGTTAGGGGTTGCTTGGCGGTTGTTGCTACAGTGTTTTTAGAAAAAAAATTATTGTTAGAACCTGCAAGGTAGTTGTCCTTAGGGGTAGCTAAGTAGTTGCCAAGGTGTCATTAGGGGTTGCTAGGTAGTTGCTGAAGTGCCGGTAAGGAGGTTGCTAGGTAGCTGCCAAGGTGTTGTTAGGGGTTGCTAGGCAGTTGTTGCTACAGTGTTGTTGGGGGTGGCTAGGCAGTTGTTGCTAAGGTGTTGCTAGGCAGTTGTCAAGGTGTTATCAGGGGTTGCTAGGCAGTTGCTAATGCATTTGGAACAGTTGCTTGTTCTGCTGGATGCAGACATGTTTCAGTGTTTTACTGGATGTTGGTTGGTCTCGTTTTCATGAACATAAGAATGAATGTGATTTTATCTGAAAGTGTGGATCAAATATGTGTTTTGATCAGTTCATGCCCATGTGACTGTGCTGTTGTCAGCTCCAGTAGTGTTCGAGTCATTACTCTAATGGTTTTGGTTAGCTCTGTTTCCTCTCTCAGGGGTGAAATTGAGCTTTAAGATCAGCTGCACTTGACAGATTGTCTAAATGTTTCTTAACGATGTTTGCAAAGTCAAGAAGCCCTATTACAAACCTCTAACAGTAAGTACTAAATTACATTGTGTGCGTCATCCTGCAGCAAGTCCAGTCCAGACTAGTTTTGCATTGGCAAATCATTGCATTTAGGCTTTATATGTGGTTGTTTTCCTCAGGTGAGCCCTGATTTGTTTAGCAGCAATGTTTGGGAAATTCAGGCCTTGTTGCATCCCTGCGGTATTCAGGTCAAACTCGAGTTATTGTCATTTTAAACGCTCAATTCACAGAAAACGTCAGATTACATAACAGAGCCGTACGGCGCGAAAGCGGTTAGACCTACTTTCGCTGTAATGATTGCATCGCCCGCGGCGTTCGCTGAAATGTATATCTGAATAAACATAGGGGTTGCATCTCTGTGCTTCAACACGCAATCTCTTGGCAGCGTTTCTTTAAGCGAACATTGTGTCCTTGTGAAAGACTCTTGGATGGAGTTATTTAGGTCATGGCAATCTCTGAATGCAGTTTGGCCGAAATCAGGAGCACATTTTGGTGTGCACAACGGGGGTTGCATGGAAGGTACCATTCCTCTTAAATCTCGCAGAACATTTTTTAGCCTTCACATGCCGTAGCTAAGCAAAGTGCACAGTTAGATGTATATAAAACTGTCGGCATTGCCCTGAAAAGCTGTTTGGGTGACAAAAGAAGTGTTTTCAATTGTGTGTCAGATATAAAACTGTTGCCATGCGAGCAGCGGCTGACAATCTCGTATCAACTGTTGATCTTTGGCCTCTGTGGAGTTGGTGGTTAGATATTAACGAATTAGCGCTATCTTGTGTAAAAAAATAAATGCATAAGCAAAAAGCTGTTTTGCAGTTATTTTACCATGGTTTAGAGGTGATCCTCTAAAAAAAATGACTTTAGAAAGATGGCAGCATCATGATGTTATTTCAGATTGGTAGGTCTGTTAGTTAAATCTGTTGACTTTAGCAATCTTTGCTGTATTCTTTTAGTATCTATATTCTCAAGGCCCTATATTGTTCATTTCCAGAGATACTGGGATCTCAATGTGGCACCAAGAGTAAATTTGCGTATCAAAACAGAGTGCCATAAATATTCTTTTATAAGTTTGTATGCCTGTAACTCAAGAATTATTTTGATCACATTGTTGACAGAGTGCATGCACACATATAACACATTCTCGCTCTCTGTTTGCACAGTGCTCCATGTTTCTTGCTGCTTTCACATGTCAATAGTCGCTCATATTGCGACTGCAGCCATGCATAACAGCTGAGACACTAAATATATTTCACCATCTGCCTCAGAGCTTGTGTGTGTGTGTGCTTCATGTGTATTGATTAGTCTGAACACACACACTCGCTGCTCTGATGTGTGGTGACAGATGTGTCGATTGAAAGCACTTAACTTTGACCCCCACTGCTGACCTTGCGCTACTGAAATGTGACCCTGGAGCACAAAACCAGTCTTAAGTGTCAATTTTTTGAAATTGAGATTTCTACATCATCCGGAAGCCGACTAAATAAGCTTTCCATTGATGTATGGGTTGTTAGGATCAGACAATATTTGGCTGAGATACAACTATTTGAAAATCTGGAATCTGAGGGTGCAAAAAAATCAAAATATTGAGAAAATCTCCTTTAAAGTTGTTCAAATGAAGTTCTTAGCAATGCATATTGCTAATCAAAAATGAAGTTTTGATATATTCGTGGTAAGAAATTTACAAAGTATCTCCATGGAACATGATCTTTACTTAATATCCTAATGATTTTTGGCGTAAAAGAATAATTGATCATTTTGACCCATACAATGTATTTTTGGCTATTGCAGCGACTTAAGACTAGTTTTGTGGTCCAGGGTCACAATTTTTTGCCTTTTTGTTTTATTTTTGCATGTATGCATATACGATGTTTAAAGATTTAATTTGTGCTTTCACGAGGAAGTACATTTATCCGAGTCGTTAACTGCAGTGTTGAATATATTCTAAATTCGACTTGCTGCTCTTAATGCATGCAAATTGCAAAACAAATATAATGCATCATGCAACTATAATATTTGCAATCAACTTTCCTTCCAAAATGTGATGTATTTGGATTTTAAAAAAAAAACTGCAATGCATCAAGTGAAACAAAAATTCTGCATTTTTATTATTTCTTTAAAATGACATTTACTGTAAATCAGCTTGAAACATCAATAATGCATAACCTTCTTTATGCTGCGAGCTTATGTATTTTTAGAAATTTTGCAGCTCTGCTTAGTTTGATTAGAGCAGCAGAAATGACACTTTACATTGAAATTATTTTCAGAATTGCTCATTGCTCTTAATGCATGCAAAACATGCATTAAGCAACTATTTGCAGTCCAATTTACTTCCAAAATGTCTTTTCCAAGTGTCCAAAATGCATGTCTGCAATGCGTAAACTTATGAAATTTCTTAGTTAAACAGAAAATTCTGTGGTTTCATCTCTTTAGAATGACATTTACTGTAAATCAGCATGAAACTTTAATAATTCAATCTTCTTTATGCATGAAATATATTTGAAACTTGAAACTTGGTATTTAATGCATGCAACAACAACAACATTGCTTTATCCAATTTCCTGTTGCACATGTTGGAAACTCCTCAACAGAACTCGTTCTGACGGCTGAACTCATGTTTTAGACTGATTTTGGCATCAAACGTAGAGTTCATCCCTGAGAGTGTTTCCAGATCTGCTGTCCTGTGTCAGGTGTGTGTTCATTCTCAGTCTGATCTGATCTGACTTCACTCTTGACCCCACCGTTCAGCGTCCGTCAGTCTTTTGAAGATCACTGGCGACTCTCTCTTGGTAACTCTAATGCTATTCTAACGGGACCAGATTGGTATTGCAAACATTTCCAAACATACAGAAGCTCACACAGGCCATGCATTATTAATATTCATCTGTCATGAGGTTATGTAAACAATCCAATCTACGAGCATTTGTTGTTGTTAGATCACTTTCAGTTCTGAATTCCCTTTAGAACAGAATGTCCATCTGTGTGACGTTTACCATGCGTTGAGATAAACACTGAATTCTGATCAATTAAATGGAGAAAAATCTTTAACAGGAAATTTGTTGTTTGGCCTTTTGACGTTTGCTTTAATGGGAACCATGTATTTTCTGGTCCTAGTAGTGCAGTGAAGCTCACAGATGAGATGATTGCTCTTGCTGGACAGAGTTTTGATGTGGAAAAGAAGGGAAATTCTGCCAGGAGTCTGATAAAATGTACTTCTGACATTAAAAAGCTCATGTTAAGTGATGATTGATAAGCTGGACTGGATTTTGAGCTGTTCTGTTGTAGTTTTTAGAATGGAGCGTATTTGGAAAAATGGGAAACAGGGTTATTATCATTAACTAAAACTATTTATTGAAATAAACATTAATCAAAATAAAATATAACAAACTTATTTTTTCAGTTAGCTGCCAAAGCAAGATTCCTAATTTTCATTTACTAAAAAAACTAAAATTACTCAAATTTCTAAAACTAAAACTGAAATAAAATTAATGAAAAGCTATATAGACTTAGATTTTTAAAAATCCCAAAACTAATCAAATATAACAAACTTTAAACTTTTTAATAAAATGACTAAAAGTACTACAATCAGTACTAAAAGTGAAATAAAAATTAATAAAAAACTATATAGACATATTTTTTAAAAGTCCAAAAACGAATAAAATTTAACATAATTTAAACTTTGTATTTCTAATTTTCATTTACTAAAATGACTAAAAGTACTAAAATCTATACTTCAATGACTTAAACTAAAGGTGAAATAAAAATTAATTAAAAAAACCTATACAGACATATTTAAAAAAAAAAAATCCAAAAGCTAATAAACTATTAAAAAATTTAACTTATTTTATTGTATTATTAATTTCATTTTATAAAATGACTAAAAATAACAAAATTAGTTCTAAAATGACTACAGCTGAAATAAAATGAATGAAAAAATGCATAGACATTTGTTTTAAAAATCCAAAAACTAAAAAAGTTATTTCTAATTTTTATTTACTAAAATGACAAAAAGTACTAAAATCAATACTAAAATGACTAAAACTAAAACTGAAATGAAAAAGTAAAATATAACACAAATCTGTTTTTATTTCTAATATTCATTCGTTTTTGTTTTTTGTTTTTTTTTTTTCATTTAAAAAAACTATTAAAAATGACAAAAACACTCAACAAAGTGACTAAAATGGAAACAGAAAATGTAAAAAAAATAATAATAATAATAATTGAAAATAATACAGAATTAATTTGCAGTGCATAATAATGAGGTCAGTTTTCCCATCTGTGATTGGTGTAAATAAACCGAATCCAGAACATGTGCTCATAGTCAAACCTGGTGTTGTGGTTTACATCTGTGCTGTTGATAACATGCAAACATTTGAGCTCATCCCTCGGTTTCTAATGAAAAATGAGTTAAAATGCTTATGCAGACTAGAAACTTAGCGACCACTGATGTCATGAGCATGTAAACTGGGTTTGTGCGAGGAAAACAGAAAGATTTCATCAAAATGGCTAGATTTATATTTCTGCTTTTAAATCCTCCAATCCTGGAGATTATCTGTGCGCTTACACAGCAGTATGTTTTCCCTTTTGAGGCAGCAAAGACAGGTTTTTGCTGTGTTTATAAGACGAGTAGAGCTCAAAGTGTGACCTATAAACACCAAGTGTTGGGAAATGATTCCCATTGTTGTTTTAAAGGTTAATTATGATGTTGTGTTTCTGGAGAAGCTCTCGGGGCGTGTTTTTCTGAGGAATGAGGTAATGAGGTCGTTTCAAACGAAGTCTGTGTTTGACATCATTGTCAGTTTGGGTTTTCAGTTACTTGGGTGAATTTGCTCAGAAGCGGATCCTTGTTAGTTTTATTGTTTCTGATTGATCGTCTGTAATTCTCACTCGCACTCAGTCCCTAAAGTGCCCTTTGCATTCAAAATACATTAATAACAAGTGCAAAAGTGGCAAAACCATTCATTTAAGTCTCAGTATTAGAGGTCAACTGATATGGGTTTTTCTAGCGATCCACGGCCAATATATGATGCCAATTTTTTTGGCCGATATATTTGGCCTAATCCCCCCCCCCTTCATCTCATAAAAGAGAGTATAGTAATTGTTTATTGCAGGGCACAAGATGGTAGTAGTAGTAGTAGCCTAATTCATAGTAATAATACATAGCTCAAAACTTAAGCATCTTCTCAAAACAGTTCTGAAGCTTTTTGTTTGTTTGCTGACAGACTTGCAAATGCAAATTGATTCTCTGCCAGCAGGAGGTGCTGTTGGAGCCGATATAATGGTTTCCTCAGCAACAGCTGTAATCAAATAAGCGCTGCGCTCACAAACGCTACATTACAGGAAAGACGAAATGAAAACGACATTGAGCTTTTCTGAAAACGGTTGGTTCTTTTCAAAGATACATTCATTTAAAAAACCCTGCGCCACATTTTTATTTTGAGACGTGCAGTGCTCATGTTTCGGCTAAGCCTTTTAGAAAATCTAGCTATTTGTGCTGGTCAGTGTTTATGTAGTGACGGGCCACCACAAATAATTCCATTTATGGGGAACACTTGGACACTGCTATAAGTCAAATGGCCATATAAGTGATGATAAAAATAATTTTTAAAAAAATTACTCATATTAGCGGTGAAATGTCACCCGATTACATGAAACGTCATGCGTTCACTGGATGTCATGACAAATGTCACGAAGGAAAACTTTGAATATCTCGCCTTCCTGTGTGTGTGTGTGAGTGAGTGTTTTTGTTTGTGTGAGTGTGAGTTTGAGTGTGTGTGTGAGTGTGAGTGTGAATGTGAGTTTGAGTGTGTGTGTGTGTGTGTGTGTGAGTGAGTGTGAGTTTGAGTGTGTGTGTGTGTGTGTGAGAGAGAGTTTGAGTGTGTGTGTGTGTGTGTGTGAGTGTGAGTGATTGTGAGTGATTGTGAGTTTGAGTGTGTGTGTGTGTGTGTGAGTGTGAGTTTGAGTGTGTGTGTGTGTGTGTGAGTGTGTGAGTGTGAGTTTGTGTGTGTGAGTTTGAGTGTGTGAGTGAGTGAGTGTGTGTGAGTGTGAGTTTGTGTGTGTGAGTTTGAGTTTGAGTGTGAGTGTGTGTGTGTGTGTGTGAGTGAGTGAGTGAGTGTGAGTGTGTGAGTGTGAGTGTGAGTTTGTGTGTGTGAGTTTGAGTGTGTGAGTGAGTGTGAGTGTGTGTGTGAGTTTGTGTGTGTGAGTTTGAGTTTGAGTGTGTGAGTGAGTGAGTGAGTGAGTGTGCGTGAGTGTGAGTTTGTGAGTGTGAGTGTGTGAGTGAGTGAGTGTGTGTGAGTGTGAGTTTGTGTGTGTGAGTTTGAGTTTGAGTGTGTGTGTGTGTGTGTGTGTGTGTGTCTGTGTGTGTGAATTACAGCACAGGCGTCTGGCATTGGAAGCACACACTGCTCTTTGTTTTGACTAGACAGTGTTCAGACGGCCGCTGGAGCACATCCTGTCCGGAAATGAGCCGCTTCCAAGCCAGTGTGAAAAACTGATCCAGGGTCAGTCTGACATTCCCAGCGTTCCCGTGATCCTGCCACATTCCTGATCCGCAGACCAAAGCTGGCCCGTGTTTGCTCCGGATTCGGGAGCGTCTGGCACTAATGGAAAGTGGTTTGAGGAAGTTTGTTTATTAATGCACGCGTCACAGGAGAATTCTGTCATTCATTGTCCCTGAACCGTCATGGAGAGATGCGTTTCCATCTTAATTCATCACTTATTCCGTGATATTTTAATATTTTTGGTATAAACTGAGATGCCTTTGTCTTGCAATGGCTAACTTTATGGCTAGTAAATCCTAAATACACACAAATAAATACAATTTTCAGACTTTTTGCATAATTTGATTGGAAATCACACTCTTGAATTAAATACAAATATTGAATTAATATTTAATCTAATAATTTAACAAATTTAATTATAACACAATTGAATAATAATGTTTAATAAATTTGTATTGTAATAATTAAACAGATTTGACAAGAATTGATGGAAAATCAAGCACAATTGAGTAAACAATTTAATATTTAATATTTTTTAATGTAGTAATTTA
Organism: Tor tambroides; assembly: GCA_021397915.2. Lineage (NCBI taxonomy): Eukaryota > Metazoa > Chordata > Actinopteri > Cypriniformes > Cyprinidae > Tor > Tor tambroides. Next base: position 72,766 of record JAFVLL020037133.1, on the reverse strand, counting down.
ACCAAATAGTAATTGATTGTAAATCAAACAATTAAATAAACATATTTAATAAATAATTCTTTAATTATTTAACAAATGTAATAATAGTTGAATGGAAATCAAACACAATTTAATAGAAATATTTAATATATATTTAATTTAATAATTCAACAAATATAATGGATTGTAAGTCACACACAATTAAAAAAAATTAAAAAAATATATTTAATATGTAATTTAATAATTTAACAGATATAATAATTAAAAATATTAATAATTAAAAATAATTTAAACTTTAATATTTAATAAAACGATTCTGTTTGTACCTTGATTTATTTACCTTGATTGTCTCAAATGAATAATTTTCATGCAATAAATATTGAAATGTTATTTATTTATAAATTTATATGTTTGTAAATTGAAGGTCTCGATTTGGGATATAAAAGCGGTTATAGTAAATGTGTGTGTGTGTGTGTTGTATGAGAGGTGTGATGTGGACAGGACAGTCACACACACACACACACACACACACACATAAAAGCACACTTGCCTTTTGACCTCTGGTCTAGTGGTCACCTGGTCAGACTTTTTTATTGGTTGACCTATGAGCACATGAGCTGATCAGACTCTGTTTGATCGAACACAGCTGGTCTGTGTGTTAAAGCTCATAGGAAGTTGATGTGTTGCCTCAGCTGTGCTCTGGGGTCACGAAGGGTCGCCGGGTTGCTCCAGGCCCTTTTATAAGAATCACACTCGTCACATGATCATATGCAGTGGCCACATGACTGAGACATATCATTAATTGATTTTAATGTGTTGTCAGTGTGTTTAGTTTTATTACTTGTTTAATGCTGTGTTTTATCTTGAATGAGCTTATTTTAATATTTAGGTTTAATTTATTATATAAAATGTATAAATTGTTATATTATTGAATCCCTGTGTAGGGGTTTTAGGTGGTTGCTGGTTTTGCTAGGTGGTTTCTATGATTGCTAGGTGTTCTGGGTGGTTTCTTAGGTGTTGCTAGTAGGGCTGTGCAATTAATCGCATGCGAATGTCATGCGCATCTCGTCAGTAAAGCCAGTTCCGTGATTAGCAGTAAATCTCCATCACCTGCTTTCAGATGGAGCAGTGTTTACTACACTGAGCCGTAGATCTCTGACAAGCTACGCAATATCGAGTTCATTATCACAAATGAATCGCCTGCGACAATGAACGTGATATTGGGTAGCTTGTCAGTGAACTACGGCTCTGTGTATTAAATGCCGCTCCATCTGAAAGCAGGTGGTGGAGATTTACTACTAATCACGGAACCGGCTTTACTGACGAGATGCGCATGACAATCGCATGCAATTAATTGCACAGCCCTAGTTCCTGGTGGTTTCTGGGATGTTCTGTGTGGTTTCTAGTGTGTTGCTACATGGTTTCTAAGATGTTGTTAATAGGGTATTCTGGGTGGTTGATAGGGTGTTGCTAGAAGATTTCTAGGGTGTTCTGTGTGGTTGCTAGGGTGATGCTAGAAGTTTCTATGGTCTTCTAGGTGGTGTCTGGGATGTTCTGTGCAGCTTCCTAGGGTGTTGATAGGTGGTTTCTAAGATGTTGCTAGGTGGTTACTAGGGTGTTCTGTGTAGTTGCTAGAGTGTTTCTAAGACGTTTTAGGGTGCTTCTGGGATGTTCTGGGTGGTTTATAGGGTGTTGCTGTGGGGTTATCAGGGTATTCTGTGTGTTTGCTAGAAGGTTTCTGGAGTGTTCTGGGTGGTTTCTATGGTGTTGCTAAATGGTTGCCAGGAGGTTTCTAGGGTGTTTCAGGATGATTGCACGCTTGTGTCTCTGTGATCTTCTCATTTGATAGATAGATAGATAGATGGATGGATAGAAAGCAAATTCATAACTCTGATGAAATAACAGTGCAAACTTAATATTGCACTGTAAGCCGTGAACACACTCAGTATATTTTGACACACATCAATGCATTACATTGTCTCTCAGCTGAATGAATAGTGAAATGAGTATAATTAAAATGCTAATGAGCCCTTCAGAGGTCTCACACAAGAATTGTTTGTTTGCTTTGAAGCTTAATTTTGTGTGCAGGGTTCCCACGGGTCCTTGAAATCCTTGAAAGTTTGTGAATCTGAAAAAGAAATTTCAAGGCCCTGGAAAGTTTTTGAAAACAAACATACATAGGTACAGGTCCTTGAAAGTGCTTGAATTTATTTTGTGCAAGAAGTTTTCTGGAAAAAAATTCCATATTATTCCCTCCGGTCCACTAATGTGTTATTTCGCCAACACTTCGTGGCCTATGCATATTAGCTTGCTTGATTTACGTTAGTTACGCGCATTTACGTTACGTTAAGTGTTTCCCGCGTATGCATGGTTTGTAATGTCTGTTGCTATGACATTTTGCGCATGCACAAAATATATCTTACAATAGGTACCTCAATGTTTCACAGGAGGCACACTGTGTTCAATAAACATAAAACATTTGGGATAATCTGTTGCCCAAATATTTTATTTAATGTAATGTTGAATTAAGATAATGTAAACCCATGAGGCAAGAAAAACTTAAAAGCATATAGGGGTGTGCAATATATATCATCTGCGATAATATAGTAATTGTTGTTTTAACGATGTGCGATTTGACATTATCGAATATTTTGCAAAAACCATTCAAAACACTACAGAGTGCACGCGTACATGAAGTCTAGACTAGTGCGTTTGCACATTTAGAGTGCGTTCTTTCACTCACTGCATGATTCAGTCTATTAAAATGCATTTGGAATGATCACAAATTCAAGACATGGGGGCAGAAAATACGTATATTTATACCACTTCATATAGTTAATCAATTTCACAGGAAGAGTGCCGTTTTTCTCCAAAAATTACCATGATTACAATGTGATATTGATTTTTTTTTTTTTTTTTTTTTACAACAGCTCAATAAACAAGAAGTTAATTAAGAGACTTAAGTTTTAGACACCATATTGCCTGTTTTTGCTCTATTTCGCCAACAAAAATCATTCCAAACACAGCCACAGCACTGTTTTGCGTCTCTGAGCAACATGATGGCCTTTCGTTCCTGAATGAATCAACTGTTTAAATGATTCGGTTCAGTCGCAATGACTCACTTATTAACAGTGACTTGCTGCCACCTACTGGCAGTTTTAATTTCACATTTTTCTTTTTTTTCATGTTTTAAATCATTTCAAATATCAATATTCAACGTTTTATGATTAATATAGTAAACCATTATTTATGCATTTGTGATTGCAGGTTATTTCTCGCATTAAACAGTGTGTAAATACATCTAAATGCCTCTTCAGACGCAGCTTCTGTGTTGATTTTCATTTGCTTGCTAACAGCCCAAATGTCTTCTTATTCTAATTCACTGATTAAATGTAAGAATTTGACTCAAAGGATAATGGACACTTTTAGAAAAATGGCTTTATGAAGGTAAAAATGCCCATAAAATGTAAAAATCAGTTTAAACTTATAGGAAAAATTTATTTCTATCAGTGTGAACTGACCACACAGAATATGAAGAATATCAAACACTTTAGGAGTCAGCGGTCCACAGCAGTCCTTAAGATACCAGCTCAATAACACACTCAGCTAAATATCATCTAATTATTATCGATAAAATCCCAGAAAATATTGAGATATTATTTTTTGTCAATATCACACACACCTAATATTCATATATCTTAAAACTTCTGGTTACATGAGCCTAAGCTCTTTTCAATAAAATCTATGCAAAAGTTAATATCAGATCATTTTAGAATACAGTATAGGATGCACCGAATATTCTTCAGTTTTATGCAAAACATGACATATATGACAAATAGAATATCAGATCTCTGTCATATTGCCAAAAGTAAATGCTTTTTGCATAGTTGTGTTTGACACATGAAAACTGTAACACGATGTAACCTTGCTGTCACTTGAAATGTGTGCCACATTAAGTCCTTGAATTTGAGGGTATTGGACCTGGAAAGTCCTTGAAAAGTCCTTGAATTTGACGTTAACCAAGGTGTGGGAACCCTGTGTGTGTAAATGAACCCATAGATGTGTTGCTCTAGATTTTAGGTGCAGGCTAGTTTGCTGTGTGTGTGTGTGTGTGTGTGTCTTGCTCTCTGCAAGGCCAAGTCCTTCCCGTCTCACACGAGCACATAAAGAATTTGTGTGAAAGTGTGGGAAACTGCTTCAGTGGAAAAAGCAACTACATTTTATCCAGTTTGTGCATCAATAGTCTGATTATTGGCAGCAATAAAATGAATGATTCAGATTAAGATGTTTATGAGATGTTTAATAGTTTTAATTATTTGCTGAGAAATGAGGTTGTTTTACGGCAATTTGATCACAATTTAATTGAATTTGTCTGAAATTCTTATACTTGTGTGTCAGCATTGTTGCTGATGTGTTAAGGATCTGTGAGCTCCCAGCATGCACTGCATTTTGAATAAATGAAGTGCTTCCTGTTTTAGGATTGTCGATTTGCTGTATATTTGCTGTATGTGTGTGTGTGTGTGTGTGTGTGTGTGTGTGATTTATATATAATTTGAAAAGTAGTATGTTTTATTTACTTAAATTCTAAAGCCAGTAGTATATTGATTGAACTGATTGATTGTTATATGTAAATTGTAACACTAGTAATATTTGTCTAGTCATGTGATCTGCACATGTTGACAGCCTTTATTTAGTTACTGGATTGAGTGGGCATTTCAAACAGATTCCAAAATACTTTCTTTTTTTCCCCTTTTTTATGTGAAACATTTTAAAGAGGTAAAATGACTGCATGTACCTTTAATGAGATGTGTGTGTTAAATGATCTGTGCATAGTTGCCTTGAACTTATAGGAAAACCTTTTTTTAAATTGCTAACACACACACACACACACACACACACACTATTGCATGTGATAATATAAGATCCACACAGAGAGACACAAACCTGAAGATTGCACACAGGCCGCTTACATAAGGATCCTCTCAGTTGTGTAACCTTGTTTTGAGCTTCTCAGACTCAAACTGTAAGCGTGTGTGAATCTGCTGTGTGATGTGTGGAAAATGAGCCCTCAGGGAAGCACTTTTAAGGCTTCACACACTCTTTCTGTCTGTTTCTCTGTCTGTTTTGTTTCCTCAGTCCTACAGAAACAGCAGATTCACAGATGTGAATTCATCTTAAATAGACCGCAGTATATAGTTAATATTAATAGTATGTAGCTATAGTTAACTTAGTGTAGTTATCAGTGCGAGTCGTTGTATGATTCACACACTGGTCTCATCTCTGTAGTTTAGGGACAGTTTTAGGGTGTAAATGAGTTAAATCTCAGCTCCTACACTCACGTGTCGTCACACACACTCGGATCCGTGTTCTCCAGGCCGGATTACACTTTAGTCAGTCTGATTGACACAACACGTGTGTGTTTCTCCCTCATGCTGTGAATACAGATTATTTTTATCCAGTGCTGATGGACACACACTCGATTGGATCCAAACCCACCGGCATGTGTTTTCCCTGATTTACATCCCAACTTCACTGCTTCCCAAGAGAGTGTGTGTGTGTGTGTGTGTGTGTGTGTGTGTGTGTCTTCTCACATGTTTAGTTCACTATAGTAGCCTCCCTAAGCAGTTTAATTAAATATACTGTAATACTGCTCAAAATGCCCCCAAAAATGATCATTCTGTAATAATTTTCTCACCCTCATATCCTTAGAATTATTTGTTTGTTATTGTTTGATTTGTTTATATATAAAAATGACAAATATATACATATTATTAAAAATACATAATTAAATGAATAATAATTAATTTTATTATTATTATTATTATATTTTAAATAATAATAATTACATTTTAATATAAACATTTTTTAAATATTTTTTATAATAATATAATAATGATAATTATATACATACACGTATACATGTTATTATTATTCATACTATTATTATTATTATTATTATTAATACCATATATACATATAATAATTCTTAGAAATAAATCATAAAAAATATTAATAACAAATGTGATTCACATTTTACTATATATATATATATATATATATATATATAAAATATTCATATTGATGTATTTGCATTTTACACACACACACACACATACACTCACTCAGTATAAGTCTGTTGTTGTTGTTGTTGTTCATTCCAAACCTGTTTTTTGTTTGAATCTCAGTGATCTTCAAAATATCTTTTGTGTTGTCCCAGTGAAGAAATAAACTTGATTAAATGTGAGTAAATGATGACAAGAGTGTTAATTTTCGGTGAACTTTCCCTTTTAATAAACAGAAACCTACTGCAGCCAAAGAAAACTGATGCAGTAACTCGGACAGAAACATGGATTTTCCAGGTTTGTCTGTTTCTCATATTGCTGAGCCTGCGGTTCTGACCACACACACACACACACACACACACACACACACACACACACGTGTCCTGTGGCGTGTTTCTCACGTGCATGATGGATTCCAGCCACAATCTGACACTTTCCTACTGTTTCTGTGTGTGTGTGTGTGTGTGTGTGTGTGCGTGTGTGTGTTGTTATACTTTGAGAGATGCTAACTGAATAGACATACAATTTGCTTTAATGCAACAGTGATTCAAGTTTTCTTTTATTTGTAGGGTCTAGATGGGCCATGATATATGTTAGTTACATCACAAGTTCGGTTCTTAAGTTGGTGGAAATGTGGGCTGGATCTGAAATCCTGCGGCTGTCCATGTTATTTTTTGGTCTAAAGTTCATCATCTGGCAGAGTTCAGATGGACGTCTAGTGTGTTTGTGTGTGTGTGCAGATATACAGAAACAAACAAGACATTTATATTGAGTGAGTCACATTTTCAACACAATATTGTCCATTTTTTCTGTTTCGCTTGTGAAAATAGCTCCAAACGAAGCTGTAACAGAACATTAAGTGTGCCTTGCAGCAACACTGCAGTGTTTCCTTCCTGAATGAATCTATTTTGAATGAATCATTTGAGTCAAATTCAAAGATCCATTCGTGAAACAGTCCTGAACTAACAGTTTTAAACGAATTGTTTGAATGAATGATTCAATGAATCACTCATTCAGGGACTTGCTGCCATCTACTGGCGGTTTTAGTGTCGTATTTATTTATCCATGACAGGCCTAAAGCAGCCAAGGTAACAGCTACTGGTTCAACGCATCACAAAACTGACGGTTCGGATCATATTGCGGTGTTTCAGTCATGGATCGGATCATTTTTCGAATCAGCAATAAAAAAAATATATCAGTGTAACTTTGCTTTCCATTTATTATCTGAAGCACAGTTTAAGTACTAAATACCACAGCAAAAACTACAAGACTAAGAAAGTTCAAACATGATTCAAGGCAAGTGAACAGTCAGTAAAACAAAAAGAACAAATACACAAATTACAAGCATAGATAAATAGGCTACAGTAAAAAAAAAGTTACAAATAAAATAAGCTCTAACAGTAGTATTTAGGTGCAGTAATGTAATTAAGTGTAATAGCAGACAGCAGCAGGTATTTATAGGCTGCTGTCCCTTTAAGACCTGATGCACAGATCTAATATAATGATACACATCCGATTTCTCTCTCAACTGTTCTCAACCACTTAAAGAACTGCCATTGTTTTTTATTTTGTGCTGTTCTCTGAGGTTATCAAGATTTTTGCAAAACATCAAAAACATCATCATTTAGAACTAATAGGCTATTTTCTGTTCTATTTTTAACCCTCATTAGAACGTTCTGTTTAAATAGGCGTGGCAGATTGTAGACTCGGAAGTAAACGCCACTGCTATGATTGGCTAACACTTGTGTATGTTTGCCAGCCTACATCCTTCACAGATGGACGCTGCTGTGATTTAGGTTTAAAACGCATAAATATTCATATTAAACAATCTGTTTAACAGACAAAGCAATAGTGACCATGTAAAAACAGTTTCTCACACTTGCGTTGCAACATTACTGTCGGATCCAATATAGTGACCGGTTGCACAGCATCATCTTTTAGTATCAATCTAAGACTGGCAAGAGCGGATTCCAGATCTTCAATACTTATCTTGCTGGATCTGTCCGCTGCTTTTGACACGGTTAACCATCAGGTCCTTCAAGGTATCTTGGAGAGGTGAGGTGTCCAAGTCACAACATCTAGCTACTGGGGTGCCTCAGGGCTCAGTTCTTGGACCACTTCTCTTCTCTGTCTACATGGCATCACTAGGTTCTGTCATTTCAGAAACATGGCTTTTCATATCACTGCTATGCTGATGACACTCAACTCTACCTCTCAATCCATCCTGATGATCCGACGATAGCTGCTCGCATCTCAGCATGTCTAACAGACATTTCTTGCTGGATGAAGGACCATCTCCTTCAACTCAACCTGGCTAAGACAGAACTGCTTGTGGTTCCATCAAACCCATTGTTTCATCACAATTTCACCATCCAGTTAGGCTCATCAACCATAACTCCTTCAAAAACAGCCAGAAACCTTGGAGTTATGATTGATGATCAGCTGACTTTCTCAGACCACATTACTAAAACTACCCGGTCCTGCAGATTTGCTTTATTCAACATCATGAAGATCAGGCCCTTTCTTTCTGAACATGCTTCACAACTCCTTGTTCAGGCTCTTGTTCTGTCCAGGCTGGACTATTGCAATGCTCTCTTGGCAGGTCTTCCAGCCAGTTCTATCAAACCTTTACAATTAATCCAGAACGCGGCAGCAAGATTAATTTTTAATGAGCCGAAAAGAACGCATGTCACACCTCTGTTCATCAATTTGCACTGGCTACCAATAGCTGCTCGCATAAAATTCAAGGCATTAATGTTTGCCTACAAAACCACCTCTGGCTCTGCACCCCTTTACCTAAATTCAGTACTTCAGACCTATGTGCCTCTAGAAGCTTGCGTTCTGCAAGTGACCTACGCATTATTGTTCATCCCAAAGAGGCACAAAATCACTTTCACGGACTTTTAAATTAAATGTTCCCTCCTGCCCAACTCAATCCGAGCAGATGAATCCTTAGCCATCTTCAAGAAACGGCTAAAAACACGTCTCTTCCATCTTTATTTGACCCTCTAACTCTAGTAATCTCTATTCTAATTCTATTCTTAAAAAAAACTAACACTAGCTTTTCTAATATTTTTGTATTCTATCTTTTTGTTTTCTTTGTATTTATTATACAATTAACAGAAGCAAAAAAAGCATCTAACACTAGCTTGCTCTATTCTTTTTCTATTCTGTCCATTTTCTTTTTATTTATTATATAATAAAAAAAACCTTGCTACATGTACTGTGTTAAGCTAACTGAGACTTGTTATAGCACTTACATATCATTGCTCTTTTGTTGATTTTGATTTCTTCCATTGTCCTCATTTGTAAGTCGCTTTGGATAAAAGCGTCTGCTAAATGACTAAATGTAAATCAATCTTTCTGAAACTCCTGTGTCGAATTGTGCCTTGTTTGTAAACAAATCCGTGGTAAAATGACGTGAACAAAGGAGCAAGTTCTTACTGATGTGGTCTGGATCTTCATTAAAAATAAAGTTCATTCACTCTTTCCTAACGTTGGGATCAGAAGGAAGGCAATGTTTTTCCACAACTTGGCACTGTACAGCATCTTGTTGTCTTTAGAGCATCTTTATCATTTGGTTTCTGCATAGACCTGCATTCACCTCTCGTTATTTACACTATATGTGTGCAAATTGGTGGGCGGGGCTAAACAGACAGTGATGCTGAATCATGGGCGGGGCTAAACAGGCAGTGATGTAGAAGCAGGTGTTGATCATCATCTGTGGAGGCGGTGCTTATCCACTCTATTACGTAATAGAGTAGAACATTTCACAAGCTGTCGTTTTGGCAGACTGCCTTCAACATAAGCTATTTTCAGACTAACGACAAAGTTTTGAGTTCGGAATCTTACAGGATGTTGTTATAGTACACTGACCTCTTATATGTGAAAAGATCAAGGGAATTTTAGTTTCTCAGTTCATGGCCCCAAAATAACTGACTGCGTTTATGAGAATGATTGTAGAGACGGGTATTTTGATAAAATTCTGTGTGTTTGTGTCTGTTCAAAGAGATGCGAAAGCAGAATCAACCAGATCAAGTTCTTTTGACTCTTCTTGTGTAAACTGGCAAAACAAAACGCATACAAATCATACACTTTGACTCTATGATGGTTCAATTTTGCAATTAATCCGCGAATTACGTGAGTTTTGAGAAATGAATCTGACTCTTTCTCTTTCTCGAGGACACATATGAGATCACTGGGGAGAAACATCTGAGACGAGACCTGCAGGTGTGTGTGTGTGTGTGTGTGTGTCCGTGGGAGTTATGACTGCAGCACATGGCCTGTGCATGACATCACCGCTTCATCAGCGTCCATAAACAGAACACACATGTTGCCTGTGGCGTGTGTGTGTGTGTGTGTGTGTGTGTGTGTGTGATCAGCTGACGTCATTGTTTCCCGGTGACCTCTGTGCTCCAGATTGGGTCGATGACATCACCTGCTGCACACACGCATTGCTCTGAAAGGTGAAGTGTGTCATATTTTGGATGCTAAAGCACTTTCTCATATTCCACTTTAATGTTCGGAGTCAAACAGAAGTCGATCATTGCTAGATTGACTTCCTGATCAGTACATATCCACTAATATAGTTTGTTTTATTAATTATTACTAAGTGATTTAACTGGATATTTTTATGTTCTAGGTGTCTGATGGCTTATTTACAGAACTGATTTGATTGTTTTATTTAATAGCTCAAGCATTAAAAATGTATGCATAATAATTATAATATATTACTTTTATTACATTTTATAGTAAATTGTATTATTTCATGTACAATAATTTTATAATGTAATATTATTATTTTATAATAATAAATTATTATTGTTATTATTATTAACAATTATTTCCAATTATTATATTATAATATAAACTTAAGTTATTTTTGTAATTTAATTGTATTAATAAATTATTATTTGTAATATATTGTTTTATGAAACATTACATTGTTATAATAAATTATTATTTTATAATGTTAAATTACTTTATAATGTAATTAAATTATTATTATTATTTTACAGTGTTAAACTATTTAATTACATTTTATTATTTATTAATTATTACTCTTTTATTACTATTTTATAATGTACAATTTTATAATTTAACTTTTATAATAAATTAGTATTGTTGTTATACAAGGTAAAATTATTTACATTTTAATAATAAATTATTAAATTAAATGATATATACATAATGAGTATATAATAAACTTTAAACAAATTATTACTATTTTTTGTTATTTGATAATTGTTTTGTAATATAAAATTGTTTTATTTATTTAAATTAAAAATATTTTTTACATGTGAAATTATTTAATTAAATTTTCATAATAAATTATTATTAATAATGTTTTATATTAGTATTTAAATTATTATTATAATACATTATTTATGTTTTTAATTAATTATAATATAAACTTAAATTAGCTTAATTTCAATAATAAATTATTATTTATAAATTGTTTTCAATTATTATAATATAAATGTAAGTTATTTTTGTAATTTAATTTTTATTAATAAATTATTATAATTATTTTTATACTATTTTATTTTAATATAAACTTAAATTATTTCTATAATTGAATTCTATTATTATTATTATTATTGTATTTCTGTTGTTGTTATGTGTCGTTCTTAAATTATTCCATTATTTTTTTCCAAAGATCTGCTGAAGTAGAAAAGCGTGTTGTTTGGAAACGCTCATTATTTTTTCAGGAATGACATGCTTCACCGTTATCAGATCAGAGTCTGATCCGCTGCTGCGGTTTGTAAGTCTGCTCTCAGTCCATGAGCTCATGTGTGTCTGTGAGAAACTGGTGAAGACGGCTGTTTTCTTCATCACGCTCGAACCTTACCTCAAACACGAGCCGCTTCAAGAATGATAATGACCCGTCCAGTCGTTTCTCGTTTGTTAGCCGCGGTGAATGTGGCAGCGCGTCTGATTGGCCGTGGGCTCGGTGTCCCAGCATGCACCTGTGTCCCACGCTGCACCTCTGCATGCCGTTCCTGTGAGGACACGTCTGTCCGGGATCTGGATATGAATGCAGAAATCTTTCACAGATGCTGCAGATCCTGTTGGATAAGAAACTTCCTGTCCACGTCTGTAAACTCCTCAGAATCTCGGGACACGGCACTTTAGAGAAAATAACTGATTTCTGTGATCAAATCTGAATTTTCAGCATCATTCACATGACACTTCAGAAATCACTCTAATATGCTGATTTGCTGCTAAATAAACATTTCTGATTATTATCAGTATTGAAAACAGTCGTGCTGCCCAATATTTTTGTGGAAACTGTGATATATTTTATTTTTCAGGATTCACAGATGAACAGAAAGTTCAAAAGAACAGCATTTATTTGAAATAGAATGTATTTTTTAACATTAGAAATATCTTTACTGTCACTTTTGATCAATATAATGCATCCTTGATGAATAAACTGTTAATTTCGTTCAAAAATATGTGACCCTGGAGCACAAAAGCAGTCTTAAGTCGCTGGGGTATATTTGTAGCAATAGCCAAAAATACATTGTATGGGTCAAAATTATCCATTTTTCTTTTATGCCAAAAATCATTAGGATATTAAGTAAAGATCATGTTCCATGAAGAGATTTTGTAAATTTCCTACTGTAAATATAACAAAACTTCATTTTTGATTAGTAATATGCATTGCTAAGAACTTCATTTGAACAACTTTAAAGGCGATTTTCTCAATATTTTGATTTTTTTTTGCAGATTTTCAAATAGTTGTATCTCAGACAAATATTGTCCTATCCTAACAAACTTTTTAGCTTTCAGCTTTCAGATTTGATGATTGATAGATGTACTGATACTGATCGAACTGCCTGATTGATGTATAAACCTTTATGACTGGTTTTGTGGTCCAGGGTCACATATATTACTGACCCCAAGCTTTTGAATGGTAGTGTATATATATATATATATATATAAATATACCTCCGTGTCTTTGTACATCAGTGAGTGTCGTGAGCCTGTAATCATCAGCTGTTCTCTGGCGTCTGAAGTCACCAGTCCCTCATGTAGGGCTGCCGCCGCTCGTGTCGTAACGGGACACTATTACTGTACAGGTTAGATCTGTTTGAAGCGGCTCCGATTCCTTCCGGTTCGTTCTCACGTCACGCATGAGCCTGTAAACATATACTAGAGCCCTATAAATCTATTTTATTTTGTACAAATAACTTTTTTTCCATTTAAATTGTTCTGCATTCCATTTTTTTCCATATTTATGGGTTCCATTATAATGCTTAAATTAAATTTTAGTCATCAAAATACATATCTAATCAATTGAAAAGATAACAATTTATTAAAAGTTTAACAAAAATTACATTTTAAGACCCTGTGAAATACATTTATTCCCATAAAAAAAAATCCATTTTAATTTTTCTAGTTTACATTTTAGTTACATTTTAATCATCAAAAAGCATATCTAATCAATTGAAGTCATACAATTTTTTTTTTACAATTTTTAAAAATTGTACAATAATAGGACCCTTTGAAATCTGTTTTATTGTTTCCCAAATTCTGTTTTTTTTTTTCATTTAAATGTTTCTAGATTCAGTTTTTTTCCTTTTTTAAATTCTGTTTTGGTTAAATTGAATGTTAGTAATCAAACAAGCATGTCTAATTAATTGAAAAAAACGTATGCAATTAAACAACAGTTTATTAAAAGTGTAACAAAAATTAAATGTTTAGGGCCCTAGAAATCCTTTTATTAAATTTTAAACTAAATAATTTAAATCATGAAAATTAAGCAACAATATATTAAAAGTTTAACAAAAATTAAATTTTTAAGGCTCTATGAAATCTTTTTTATTTTTCGTAAATAACACGTTTTCCATTTTAATTCTTCTGGGTTCTGTTTTTTCCCCAATTTTAATTCTTTTGAATTCAATTTTAATGGTTACATTAAATGTTATTAATCAAAAAGCATGTCTTATTAATTGAAATAATGAAACTTACACAATTTAACAACAATTTATTAAACGTTTAACAAAAAGTACATTTTTACCTCATTTTCTCATCAGATTTATCGTTAGGAGTGCTTAAAGTTTACGCTATATTTTAATATCATTTATTGAATTGTGAGAATGAACGTCTGACCTTCGTGATGATTTCAGTGGTTCAGATACAAGATATACAAACCATCTACATAAAAAAAAAAAACATTGATTGTGTCTTTAGCGTCTTATAACGACTTCGTCATCATATTTGTAGTCGGAATTAAAGTCATCAAAAATGGATTATTTCTCACATTACACAACAAGAGACCAAATTACGACTTAAATTTTTCCTTAAACCACAATATTGAACTTAAAGCTGCAGTAGATCCAAAAACATGAATTCTATCATTATTTATCAACCAGAATTTCATTGTTTCCTTTTTTCCTGGAGGACAAAATAGGTTTGGTGCAGCAAACTTCATGCAAATTCACCTAAAATCCTCCATTTTTGCTCCACATAAAGTAAGTCAGTGCAGAGTAAATGATGAGCGAGTTGCTGTTTTTGGGTGAACATGATGTGCATGTTAACGTGATTCTGAGATCATCAGAAGAACAAACAGGAAGGAAGCTGCTCCCCAGCCGAGCGCCGGTTGTCGTGGCAACAGGCCTGTGTTGTTGTTGTTTTGTGAATATTGTTTTGATTGCATCTGGTTGTCCTTGATTTTGTTTAAAGCTCTGCTAGAGGCTCACCATTCGTTCCTTTGTGATTCTGTTGCTGTTTGTTTGTTTTGAGTTGCGCGCAGATTCATTCGTTCGCATCACGTCATCGTGCGGCGTTTTATAATATCAGGATGTTCTCTCTCACATATTTAACGGATAACTTTGTTTATTCATCAGATTTGGAGAAATTAAGCATTCCATCACTTGCTCAGCATTGGAAGTGAATGGGTGCCGTCAGAATGAGAGCTGATAAATACATCATAATAATCCACACCACTCCAGTCCATCAGTTAACATCTGGAGAAGACAAAAGCTTTAATGTTTAGAGCTGTTTTGGACTGTTTTAAACGCTGCTTGATCTGTGCAGATTTCTCTCCTGATTCGGACCAGAACACTTTTTCACTGGAAGAAGCGTTATTATGGATTATTTGAGTTAAAAATGTCTTAAAGAATGATTTGTTTCAGCTTTTGTCTTCTCCAGATGTTAACTGATAGACTGGAGTGGTGTGGATTATTGCGATGTTTTTATCAGCTGACTCTCATTCTGACGGCACCCATTCACTTCCATTGCTGAGACAGTGATGCAATGCTACAGTTCTCCAAATCTGATGAAGAAACAAACTCATCCTAATCTTGGATGATCTGAGGGTGAGCACATTTTCAGCAAATGTTCATTTTTGGCTGAACTATTGCTTTAAGGATTTTGTTTTTGCGAAACCCGAGTAAATTTGAGGTTCACGCTTGAGTTTTGTGGGTGTTTGTTGTAGTTCTCCACGAGAGAGCGCCGCTCCTGAACTCTTTAGACAGAGAGAGAGATGGGAAAGGTATCAGGAGTCCCGCTGTGTTTGTTTGTGTGAGACGATGATGGAGGAACGAGAATCCAGATCATTCAAGATCTGTGTTAAACACTTTAACAGACTCTGAGTGGCAGTGAAACCTTAAATAGATAGAAATAGATAGAGCAATTTATACTGTTTTATTTATTTCAAATCTATTTCTAATGTCTTCATTAATGTCTTATCTTCATTTCAAAATCTAATTACACAGCTGCACTTTTTTTCCAAATATAGGCTACTTTTATGAATTTGAGCATTTTTAGTGTCAGTTTAGTGTTACTGTTTATTATTAATATTGTGTTATTTTGATCAATTGTGTTTCTTATTTGCATCATATGTGCAGTAACAGTTAAATTGTGGACATGGTGAATTTGTTTGTTTGTTTGTTTGATTTAAAGGCTTATGATTAAATGCCTGAACATTAGTTTTGTAGACAAATATAAATTGTGCCTATTTATAAAATTTTTATTATATATATAGAAATTATTTATTTTTTGAAATTATTTAATATTTATTATATAAATTTAGAAATCATTTTAAACTTACAGTATAAAATAGTGTATATATAATATTTTATTTTTTAATATTTTATTTATATTTATAAATTTATAAATTAATCTATATTTGTATATAATTTTTAAAAAATAATTCATTTAAAGTGTATATATTTCTAATCATTATATATATATATATATATATATATATATATATATATAATTTCAATCATACACACTATATTTATATATATATTTATGTGTATATATATTTATTTTTAGCAATTTGTTTTAGTGTTGTACTTTATATATTGTGATTTTATTTTTTTAATAAAATAATGTTTTTATTATTTAATTATCCCATTTGATCACATATTTTGATCACTACATCATTCCCATACTTGCATGTGTGTTATTTCAGAGTTCAGATTCATAACAAGTGTTATATAGATATGAGCCATCAGCTGTGTAGATAAATGTTGATGTGTTTGTGTTGGGTTTAGTCTGTGGAGTGACTTTGAGTTGTGAAGGTTACTGTGTGTGTGTGTGTGTGTGTGTGCGTGTGCGTGTGCGCGTGTGTGCGCGCGACTGTGTGCGTGTGCGTGTGTGCGCGCGACTGTGTGCGCGTGTGTGTGTGCGCGTGTGTGTGTGCGTGTGTGTGTGTATGTGTGCGCGCGTGTGTGTGTGCGTGTGTGCGCGTGTGTGCGCGCGACTGTGTGCGTGTGTGCGCGCGACTGTGTGCGTGTGTGTGTGCGCGCGCGCGACTGTGTGCGTGTGTGTGTGTGTGCGCGCGCGACTGTGTGTGTGTGTGTGTGTGTGTGTGTGTGTGTGTGTGTGTGTGTGTGTGTGAACATCAGTCGAGCTGTCCTGAGATCAGCAGGAGTGAGAATGTGATCAGCACATGGTTCTGATGAAGGAAACTCAGTCTGTGTGTTATTATCTGAAGAATATCGACTATCTGAGGAATGTGATGCGATCCAGATGTGTGTGTGTGTGTGTGTGTGTGTGTGTATCTCCCTGTGTGGCATTGTGTGTGTGTATCATTAATCCCAGTTGTGTTGTAAATAATGTTCAAAACTAATCATTGAGTGGTTAATCTTTGTAGTAGGGATCTCATCATGTCACATGACCAAAATTGCAGTAGTTGGTAGGGAAAAGATATGTCAACACACACACACACACACACACACAGTTTTATATTTTATAATATTATTTATATATATTTAATTATTTTTTAATAGAAAAAAATATTATTTATTTATATACCACCACCTGTGACACTCTAACATCACAGCATTGAGTTTTGTGTGTGTCGGAGCGCTCTGTATATGAATATTATATTGACAGATGAGTTTGATCTGAGTCGTGAGCTTGTTCCAGTGTCTCTCTCCCTTCGGG
Source organism: Tor tambroides (assembly GCA_021397915.2). Classification (NCBI taxonomy): domain Eukaryota; kingdom Metazoa; phylum Chordata; class Actinopteri; order Cypriniformes; family Cyprinidae; genus Tor; species Tor tambroides. The sequence continues at coordinate 55,319 of JAFVLL020037133.1, read as the reverse complement.
GAACGCCAGGAATGCTGGGAATCACAGCATAAAGAGTCCATGTCCTCTGAGACACAGTGAGACACTGAACACTCACCAGCAGGTCATCAGAGAGTAAATGTGCCTTCAGACCGCTGGGAAAGACCGAGTCTAAATAAACATCCGTCCCATCAGCACGCCCACAGGAGGAAAGAGTCTGTGCTCGCCGTGGATTTACAACATGAATTAAAAGAATAAAAATAATTACATATTAAATTAAAACTTTTTTTTTTAATTAAAACAAAAGTGAAATTATAATATTAATATATTCAATAAAAATAATGTCATGGCTTTTTGTATTTAATTATTAATTTATATTATTATAAAAATATTAATACATTTTATTATTATTTAAATTAATATTACCATGTTAAATTAAAACAGTGACACTGCTTTGTTTTTAAATTAAAAATTTATTAATTAAAAAAAATATTGAGATTAAATTGAAACAATGGCATTGCTTCAAGTTGTTTTTAAATGCTGTGATTGCTTTGATTAATTTATTAAAACTGTTTAATGTTTATAAGTTAAAACAATGGCATTGCTTCATGTTTTTTATTCTTTATTTGCTGTGATTCATTTATTTAAAAAAATATTAACATTAAAACAATGGCAATGCTTTTTATTTAAACAGAAAAGTAAATAATAATTGTTAAATTAAAGCAATGGAAAATGTAAAATTATTATTAATGTTAAAACAATGACATTGCTAAAAGTGAAATAATATTAACATAAACATTTGCTTTGATTAATTTATTTAAAAAGTAAAGCATATTAACATTAAATTAAAACAATGCGTTGCTTCAGGATTTTATATATCTTATTCTCTATGATTCATTTTTAAAAAATGTATTTTAACATTTTAAATTAAAACAATGGCATTGATTTAGGTTTATTAAAATACTGTTTTTGCTATGATTATTAAAATAATAGCATTAAATTAAAACAATGGCTTTGCTTTGAGTTTTAAATACTATATTAGCTACAATCAGTTTAAAACCATTCATATTGACATATTAAATTAAAACATTAATAAAAGTGTTCATGCATGAGACTCTGATCTCTAGATATGGGCTTCTTCTCTTCTTCAGTGGAAGTCAGTCTGATTAAATAGTTCGATGTGCGCTGTCAGTCGCGTCTGGAGCACAAGCGGTCGGGTTTAACTCTCAGGGTTAGTAGTTTAGTTTGTTGACGTTTCTGTCTGTAAGTCTGAGTAGTATGCCTGCTTGACTTAATTGTTTACAGCCACACACACTTTCTCTGGCGTCTCGTCATCTGTTTTCCTCTCTGTTCGTTCCACGTCGCCGATGCGGGTGAAAGGTGAGCGTTCTCGGCGAGTGACAGAGGTGTGTCTGTGAACGGGGCATTAGGCCTGAGATGCCAGCACTTTTCCCATCAGGCTGTGGAGTCAGAGTTTCCATTACTGAGTCCGTCTGGATCTGTCGGCTACAGGAAGAGGCCCTGATCACAGAGGAGCATCTCCTGACAGAGACGGGCCTCCCGTAGTCTGTGCTTGGAGACATTTATGGAGCTGGGCCTCCTAATGGAGCTAGACCTCAATGAGGTGGGCCTCCTGTGGAGCCGGGCCTCCTGATGGAGCTGAGTCTCCTGACAGAGTTGGGCCTTCTGATGGAGCCAGGCCTCCTGATAGAGTTGGGTTTCCAGATGTAGCCAAGCCTCCGATGGAGCTAGACCTGACGGAGATGGGGCTCCTAATGGAGCTGGGCCTCCTGACAAAGTTGGGCCTCTTGATGGAGCAGAGCCTCCTGACAGAGTTGGGCCTCTTGATGGAGCAGAGCCTCCTGACAAAGTTGGGCCTCTTGATGGAGCAGAGCCTCCTGACAGAGTTGGGCCTTCTGACGGAGCTGGGCTTCCAGATGTAGCCAAGCTTCCTGTGGAGCCAGGCCTCCTGATGGAGCTGGACCTGACAGAGATGGGCCTACTGTGGAGCCGGGCATCCTGACAGTGTTGGAGCTGTTTATAGAGCTGGGCCTTCTAATGAAGCTAGACCTGACAGAGCTAGACCTCCTGATGGAGATAAGCCTCCTGGTGGAGCTGGGCCTCTTGACAGAGTTGGGCCTCTTGATGGAGCTGTGCCTCCTGACAGATTTGGAGCTGTTTATAGATCTGGGCCTTCTGATGGAGCTAGACCTGACAGAGCTGGGCCCAGCTTCATCAGGAGGCTCAGCTCTATCAGAAGGCCCAGCTCTATAAGCAACTCCTAACGGAGCCGGGCCTACTGATGGAGCTGGGTAATTGTTTGGTGATTGAGATCTTTGTTATAGATAGACCCCTTGATGGAGACTTTCTGTACACACACATCACACTGTTCATGTGTGTGCAAGTTAAACTGAGGGTTAAATTGCCAATTTATACTACCACATTAAATAAAATATATTTTTAATTCATTTTTTTTGTTTATTTATTTTATTTTTACTGTGCAGCTCTAATTTGAGATCATATACAATAATTGTTGAAAACCCCTAATTTAATATTTTGCGTGATGAGTATTTAATGCATATTTAAAAGTATGGGGTTGAATTCATTCAGTTAAGTTGAAGAGAATTGATTCCAAAACTCCCGAAGCTTTGAGAATCAGTTCAACTGAATCATTTAACAGAACCGATTGCAAAGAACGATCAGTTTATGTATTTGACTCAGGATTCCACAGCATCAGACGATTCCTCCAGATCAGACACATCTGCAGGAAACGCTGCCCATATAAGGCCGTATCCTGCAGGCCGACACTAAAACTAAACTGTCCTCGCTGTGATGAAACGGCATGTGAGACTCAGATAAACAGACGAGGTCAGAACATGAAGATCTCATGTAGTCTGTCAGAAAGGAGGCAAGCTGTATGTTCATCTGTGAGATCCGCCGGCTGTTTCAATCACATTTCATCCAAAAAATAGAAGGAAAAAATGGTTTTCTGGGAAACCCCCTCATTAGTGTTTATGGGAAACTCCGTGGCAGCTTTTCCTTTCTCCTATCTCTCTCTCTCTCTCTCTCTCTCTCTCTCTCACCAGGTTTCTTTGGTCCGTTGATCATTTTTCATGTTTTTTCCATGCGAGTTTGTCATATTTCTCCTGGTGCGCCGGTGGAGGGTCCCGTCTGGGACGAGAGCCAGAACATTCTTAGGAAAATGTTGGTGCCCGGTTCGCTCCACACAATGAGCGCTGTGTTCTCCGACCATCAGATGGACAGAAAACAGCCTGATGGCTGGAATATGACGCTCAGGAGAGGAGAGGAGATGTCATGTTTTGTCTGTCTCAGATGGTCCGTTTGTATCTGCTTGTGTTTACAGTCTTCTCAGATTTGTGATTTTTGATCATGATCAGTGTTGGGTTAGTTACTCAAAACAAAAAAGTAATCCACTACAAATTACTAATTACTTCTTTAAAATCGTAATTTGATTACATTACTGATTACTGCATTTAAAAAGTACTAATTACTTTACTTTCAAGTTACTTTCAAGTTACTTTCAAGGTTACTTTACTTTTCAAGTTATCAAACCTAAAAAATACACTACAAAGAGAAACTCATAGATCTTTCATTAATTTAGTATTGACTGAAAAAAATACACAAGTAGGCCTATTATTTGTATACCCTGATTCACTCCTAATATCAACAAAACTGTTGTTTTTTTGGTTTTGTATAATAAAGAAAACAAATAGGGTGTGCTTTCTGCATTCTCAGTCTCCGTGAATATCTTCCTGAAACGAGTCACTAGAATGAACGAAAATGACATGAGAAATACAGTACATCTAAAGAAAGCTTGAAGTGTCTATTATTAAATGAAGTCACTCGCGTCACCTCTGTAGAAAGATTCAGGTTCATCTCGGCTTTTTTTCGTTTTTGGAAGAAGACGCGCTGTGAGGAATGCGCCTTGAATTTACTTCAGAAGAAGAATGCGATGTGATGCTGCTTAATCCAGTGGAGGATCTCGTTCTGATGAGTCATTTATTTTTTTACTTTATTAGTGTTACTGTGACATAAACTTGTACACATTCACTTGTTGAACTTTTCCCAAACTATAATGCTAAAACATGTCAAGTGCAACATTTTGAAATATGTTAAATATAGCTCGAATTCTCCGGGGATTTATTAAAGGGCATACTGACGCGCAAAACATGATTTTTACTTCATATTTTTTTAACACTGCATTTGTAACTTAACTGCAATTGTAACTGTAATCAAATGTAACTCATTACTTTACTGCGTTACCAGGAAAAGTAATTAGATTACAGTAACGTGTTATACTCAACTCTGATCATGATGTTGCAATGTTGCAATATCACCAGCACTTATGGTAATTTAGTATCATTCATATACTGTTATAGTTTTTGTTAATATTTTGAATGATTTTATTTTTATATATTGTTTTCATTTTCATTTTAGTAATTTTTTGTGCATTTTTGTCATTATTATTATTATTATTTTAAATATGTCTGTAATTGTTTTTTATTAGTTTTAGTTAATTTAGTTTTTAGTTTTTTTGTTTTAGTACTTCATTAAACTAAATGATTATGAGACATGCTGTCTTGGTAGCTAGCTGAAACCTAATAAGTTGTCTTTTTATATTTTATTTTATTTTATTTTATTTTAGTTGCTGAAATTTATTTCCAAGACTAAAATTTTTTTTCTTTTTTTTTTAGTTAACAATAATGATCATCCCAAACTTAAAATTAAAAAGGCAGATTTATATTTTCATGTATAAAGACACAATTTATACAGCTGAAAAGTAATATTATTTTTCTTCACTATAGTACTGTACTTTTAGATGTGTTATTTATTTAAATATTTTTCATTATTTATTTATTTTAATCATTATTTATTCATTTATTTATTGCAGTCTTATTTTAATATTTAGATACCATTGTAGATTTTATTTTATTTTATTTCTGTTTCATTTTAAGTTTAGTTAAGGCTTTAGAAATTTTGTTTTTATCATATTTTAAACATTTTTAATGATGTTTATTAGATTTTTTATGTCTACGTAGTTTTTATTATCCTTATTTTAGTTTTGCTTATTTTAGTACATCACGTTGAAGTAAATTAAAATGAGAAATGTTGCCTTGGCAAGGGAAATAAAATAAGATTTATTTTATATATATATATATATATATATATATATATATATATATATATATATATATTTG
>JAFVLL020037133.1:36719-50044 GCA_021397915.2 Tor tambroides | reverse complement strand
TTTTATATATATATATATATATATATATATATATATATATATATATATATATATAATATTATTTATTTATTTATTTATTTTTGATAGTATAATAAATTATTTTAGTTCTTTTTCTCATTTTATTTGAGTGATTGGCTTTTGGTCTAAATTGTTTTTTGTTTTTTTTGCATTGCATTGCTGGTGGGAAAATGCTTTTCCCACCCTGTTCAGGATGCATCGTTTATTGTTTAGTTGTGATTGAGTCATTTAGGCCCTCAGTAGAATCAGGGTGGTTTTTCTGACACGGATCTCAGTGACTCAGCAGGAGCGCTGGACGTCTCTGTGGACTCTAATCTCATCTCTGGGTACAGTAGGCCATTTATTCCTCACTGTACCCCGGACACTTTATCCGCTGAGAGCCGCTCTGCGTGGCATTAGAGGCGTTTGCACTCATGCGCGGTGGCATGGCAGGAATGCGGCCCTCGTCCCGCAGGAGTCGCTGGATAATGACCAGCGCTGATGAATGCAGGTGGAATCCAGGGACTGCCGGAGCGTGTCGGGACAAAATGAGACGCAGAGAGAGTCAGTGAAGGACAGAGAGGAGGGTGAGCTCCACACCGAGTGCGGATAAAAGACCCATGAGTCAGAATTCCTCAGATTGAAATTCCAGGATTAAATTAAAGGGATCATTGGATCAGTTGGGAATGCTGAGGAGAGTCTGGGTGGTGGCACATGCTTTAACATTCAATTTTTAATGTTTGCACACAGAAACAGCTTTGTTTTTTGTGTTGTTTGTTTTTGTTGAAAAGTGGCATTCATTTAGATTATTATTGTATATATACCAGTGCTGTCAAATGATTAATCGCGATTAATCGCATCCAAAATAAAAGTTTTTGTTGACATAAGATATGTATGCTGTTTATATTTATGTATATATAAATACACACACATGCAAGTATATATTTCAGAAAAATGTTTATATATTAAAAATATTTATTTATAATATAAATTTTATGAATATAGATATAAACATGTAAATATTTTCAATATATATACATGCATGTGTGTGTATTTATATATATACATAATAAATATACACAGAACACATATATTATGCAAACAAAAACTTTTATTTTGTAATGCGATTAACCACGATTAATCATTTGACAGCACTAAATACGTATATATATAGAGAGAGAGAGAGAGCACATTTTATTTTACCTTGTTTCATGTATTTTACTCTGTTTTCTGATTTTGAAAACTAGTTTTTAGGTTCAAAAAATCTTAATGAGTTCTTTAAAACTAAAATGTTAGTTTCAATAAGACTGTTCTTGTAAAATAAAAAAGAAGAAGAAGCTTTTAATCAAAATTGACCGATGTTTAAATCTGTTAACTGAACGAAACCAACTGACATTTAAATCTCTAATAGTCTAGTCAAGTCACCTTTATTTATATAGTGCTTTTAACAATACAGATCGTGTCAAAGCAGCTTTACAGTATCAAATTCATCATTGAATTCAGAGATGTCATCATCCAGCTCAGTTCAGTTTAAATAGTATCTGTGCAATCAAATCGACGATAACTCTGGAAATGAAGTGTCCCCAACTAAGCAAGTCAGAGGTGACAGCGGCAAGGAGCCAAAACTCCATCGGTGACAGAATGGAGAAAAAAACCTTGGGAGAATCCAGGCTCAGTCGAGGGGCCAGACGAACCAGCAGTTTGTTCCATGCTGCAGCAAAGTCAGATTGTGCAGAGGACTCATCTGGTTCCTGTGCTCTTGTCCCGATGGCTGTCTAGGTCAGCGTTTCCCAATCCCAGTCCTCGCGCCCCCCGCTCTGCATATTTCGTATGTATTTCTTATCACTTACAATGTTTGTTCTATTCGAGCATAAGTGCCCTGCGAACTGGACATCACCGGATATATTCCGCCATGATTCCAGTTCGAAACGAGTGTATATGATCCATTCAAAGGGCATTAAAGTGTGCGAGATTTGAATTTAAATTGTATTTATTTACAGAGGTATGCTGCAGGCAGCGGCGCAGCGCAAATCCATGAACGAATGTTCTGAAGTGAAGTAAACTTCAACGGATTTCCCCTGCTCAGGGAGTAGGGAGCAATGAACACTGTGTAGGGATCATATCAATCAGAACACAGTTCATGCACGGAGCTCTCTTCTAACCAGCTGGTTATCTGACCAGGTTATCAGGTGTGTTAACTAAGAGAGACATGCAAAATATGCAGAGTGGGGAGGGGTGGACGCTGGTCTAGGTGACGAGGTCTTCACTGGGGATCTGTCTCTGGGGCTCATCTAGTCGTCCTGGTCTCCGCTGACGTACAGGGCTGTAGAGGTCATCTCTAGGTGCTGATCCTAGGTGCTGACTAAACTGAGCTAGACAATGACATCTCTGAATTCAATAATGAAATGCCCTTAACTGAAAATTGAGTGTTTACTCTTATTATTATACATTACTGACACTCTATCCTCCAATTTGATACTGTTAAGTGCTTTGACACAATCTGTATTGTTACAAGCACTATACAAATAAAGGTGACTTGACTTGACTTGATCCACCATCTGATCTGGATACAGTCTGGATCTGGTGGCTACGGTGACCTCGGAATAAGAGAGAAACAGACTAATATTAGCATAGATGCCATTGTTCTTACGATGTAACGAGTACATTGTGTGTTATGGGGAGTGTCCCCGGTTCCGGTTGACCTAATTAATGCAGCCTAACAATCCTTTAATGGATTTGAATATTAGAAGTGTAGTAGTGTGTTATGTGTCAGCCAGGTTAAAGAGATGTGTCTTTAATCTAGATTTAAACTGACAGAGTGTGTCTGCCTCTTGAACAATGTTAGGTAGATTGTTCCAGAGTTTGGGCGCTAAATAGGAAAAGGATCGGCTTTATAAGTAATTAGCAAGATTTTAAAATGTATACGATGTTTAATAGGGAGCCAGTGCAGTGTTGACAGAACCGGGCTAATGTGGTCATACTTCCTGGTTCTAGTAAGAACTCTAGCCGCTGCATTTTGGACCAGCTGGAGTTTGTTTATTAAGCATGCAGAACAACCACCCAATAAAGCATTACAATAATCTAGCCTCGAGGTCATGAATGCATTAATTAATATTTCTGCATTTGACAATGAGAGGATAGTTCGCAATTTAGATATATTTTTAAGATGGAAAAATGCAGTTTTACAAATTCTAGAAACGAATGGAATAACAGAACGAAACTGACCGGAAAACCGAATAGTAAATCTGTTAACAGAAGAAAACCAACCAACATTTTAATCTCATAATAGTTTAATCTAATAAATTCAGTAGATATACAAATAGCTATATAATAGTGTGTCGTTAAAAACCTGTTTACTTCCACAACTGGATGAACGGATAGTGAACAGCATTGTTGACTTTGAGACCTGCGTCTGTGTCATGAACTATAACAATCCTTCTGTCAACACGTCAGAGAGAGAGAAGACAAACCGTGATCACAGTGTGGCCAGGGGTTACATTTGACCTTTGACCTCTGACCTCTGACCGCTTCCACAGTGTTGTCTGCTGAGATGATGTTGGTGTGATGGTGATGTGTGTTTGACAGATGGACAGACTGTCTCTCTCTCACAAACACACACACACACTCACACACACACACACACACACACACACACACACACACACACACACACACACACACACACACACACACACACACACACACACACACACACACACACACAGACAGACCTGTGGCAGAACATGAATTAAAGTGATAATCCACCCAATGAAAAATTAAAAACCTGTCATCAGTTCCTCAATCTGAAGTTGTTTCAAAGAATGTGGATAACCAAACAGTTGTTGGTCCCCGTTGACTTCATTAGTGTAGAGAGTTAAAAAAAAAAAAAAAACATTCTTCAAAATATCTTCTTTTGTGTTCAGCAGGAAAAAAAAGAAATTCATACAGGTTTGGCTGTAGTAAATTATAATTTTTCATTTTAGGGTGAACTGTCACTTTAATTAAAATCCTTTTTGTAAATGTATGTATGTATTTATTTATTTATTTTCTGTTTATTTTGTATTATTGTTTTTCTTTATCTTTATTTTTTTATTTATTTATTTTGGCTATTCACCTTTCAGTCCATTTTATTATTATTATTATTATTATTATTGAATTGTTTTTTATAATTTTTGATATTCCTGTTTTTTTATATTCATCTTCTATATATATATATATATATATATATATATATATATATATATATGTGTGTGTGTGTGTCTATGTGTGTATATATATATATATATATATATATATATATATATATGCATACATACGTACATACATTGAAAATGATGGACCTCAACCAACCCCATCGAGCAAATTTGGAGTGAGTTGGAAAATAAACTGGACAGATCTATTGTACTTTGGCTTGAGTTGCAGAAGGCATGGGATAACATTAGTGTTGAAGTTCTCAGGAAATATATTGACTCTATACCAGAGAGATGTGTTGCTGTAATCACTGCAAAAGATGGACATACCAAATATTAAAGTTAAAAGTGGATAAAACAGTACGACTCACTTCATCTGATATTTCTTTTGCTCAGAGCAACCATCTGCATGTTTCATGAACATTTTGAAATGAAATCATGTTTTGGAGGCAAAAAAGGTCAATATTTTCAGATCTGTGAGGTGTTCTAATAATTTTGGCCACCACTATGCATGTATGTATATATATATATATATATATATATATATATATATAAGTGTAGGAAAAACTTTTTCATCTCCTTGTTGTTGAAAAGTGTCAATAAAAAGAGTTAAACTGAATTAAAAGCCTTTTGTAGTTGTTAAAGAAAGAGAGACTGTTATAGTATATTCATAACAGTATTTTTTGTTTGTCTTTTTTTTAAACTTTTAATGTGTAATATGAACACAACTCTTGCATTTAGGGCTTAAGTGACATACGGCATTGCTATGCATTTACTAGGGTATTTTGTTTTTATGCAGGGTTTTTTGTAAGTTTCTGCTAAATGAATAAATTTTTTTCTGTTCCAGACAGAGGCCATGAAAGCTGTGTTGACGGAGCTTGGCCTCAATATAGTGGAGATGACGGATGAATCGGCCACGCTGGACGGAGGAGATGTCCTGTTCACAGGTACTACCTTTAGCTTATAATACCTTTATTAAACAGAGACCGCCCTATGTGGCAGCACCAGCCAATCAAATCCCTGTGTGTACAGACAAACAGCCAATCACAGATGATCATCTACAAGAATATGTATGGTGGAGTCTGAAAGTCTAAGATCACTCGTAGAAAGGCTTCTGTTTTGCATTTATTTCTATTTTAATGCCATATTATGCATACAAATTTAAGCAGCAGGATGATTTTTGTGAAAAGCTGAAATATGATGTTCTCCAGCAAGATTTCAAAGAGCATCTTGAGCATCGTTTGCTTATATTGGATTAGTCTCCTAGAAACAGAGCAAAATATTCAGTATTTTACTGAGTCTCAGACTATTTGACCCCATTGACCAAAGATGCATGAATCTGTGATGATTATTTTTACATTTTTAACTCTTTCCCTGCCAGCGATTTATAAAAAAATAAATAAATAAAAGTTACCAGCCACCGCCAGCATTTTTAATCATTTTCACAAAATTTTCATGGCCCCCAGAATATTTTTTTGTATTAATATCTGAACATGCAATATGTCAAAAGAAAGATCAGAGCCTCTGCTTTTCAACAGCTTCATGCATTCTTCATGCAAGTTTCATAAAAAAAGCAACATTTTGATCAAAAAGCTGAGAAAATCACATTTTTGTCAAAGACTACAATGCCGTTCAAAAGTTTGGGATCAGTAAGATTTTTTATGTTTTTTAAAGAATTGTTTTATGCTCATCAAGGCTGTATCTATTTGATCAAAAATACAGAAAAAAACTGTAAATTTTGTGAAATATTATTTCAATTTAAAATATCAGTCTTTTATTTTAATATACTTTAAAATATAATTTATTCCTGTGAAGCAATGCTGAATTTTCATTACAAGAAACATGTCTGATTATTAACAATGTTGAAAACAGTTGTGCTGCTTAATATTTTTTTGGGGCCTGTGATACTTTTTTCAGGATTCTTTGATAAATAAAAAGTTTAAAAGAACAGTGTTTATTCAAAATAGAAATTTTGTGTTTAGATATGCACTACTATTCAAAAGTTTGGGGTCATTAAATTTTTTCTTTCTCTTTTTTTTTTAAAGAAATTAATACTTTTATTCAGCAAGGATGTGTTAAATGGATACAAAGTGATAGTAAAGACTTATATTGTTAGAAAAGATTTCTATTTTGAATAAATGCTGTTCTTTTTAACTTTTTATTCATCAAACAATTAAAGAAAAAGTATCACAGGTGCCAAAAAATATTAAGCAGCGCAACAGTTTCAACACTCATAATAAAGCATCATATTACATGATTTCTGAAGGATCATGTGACTCTGAAGACTGGAGTAATGATGCTGAAAATTCAGCACTGCGTCACAGAAATAAATTATATTTTAAAGTATATTAAAATAGGAAACCAATATTAGAAATGGCAATAATATTTCACAATATTACTGTTTTTTTCTGTATTTTTGATCAAATAAATATATGAGCAAAAGAGAGTCCATTAAAAAAAAAAAAACTAAAAATCTGGATCAGATTTAGAACGATCAACAAAACATAGATGAAGTAGACCACTTCCATCACTTCCTATGGTCCTAATGGCAGGAAAAGAGTTAACTATGAAAAAACACTCATTCCTCTAAGTTTACAATAAAACACAACTGCACTTAAACCGTTCTTTCTTAACCCCGCAGCTGTGAATCAGCTTTACTTGCTGTGGAAATGTACATTGTGTCTGGTTGGTTCCCTGAATTCGATGTGGGTCACCTTCAGCGGTGGCTGGAAAACTGCAGCCGTACACCTAATTGAGTCTGGAGACGTTCGGCTGGAGTCGTTCCCGGCCAGAAACATTTCTTTCTGGCGTCTTGAAGCTCGTATCTCCTGCGGTGAACGTTTAGTGGCTACTGTTCTGGATTCAAGCGTCACGTTCCACTGTTCACAGATCAGACCAGAACTACTGACGCGCAAACTTAAACTGTTACACCAGAACTTGTGAGAAACTGATCTCAGATGTCTGTTTATCAGATGTCTATATGTCTGGGAAAAATCTCTTTATACAGCTGAACGTTGAAGCTTCTCACTGGCCTCAGATCAGAAGGTTCAGTGGCATCGAGGTGGAGTCGAACCCAGTGAACTCAGAGAGTCGTTAGGAAGCTTTAACTAATGTCCCTTTGCAAATTAGTCTGGTTTCTTTTGATCAGTGACGGAAACTAGATGCAATCCAAACCGTTGTCTGGAGCAGCACTCATTAATGTGTATGAGCAGATCAGCCGCTGCAGGTGAATGTAACGCGTGTCTGATGTTTAGGTAGAGAATTCTTTGTGGGATTATCCAAGAGGACCAACCAGAGAGGAGCGGAGATCCTGGCCGACGCATTTAAGGTGAGTCTGATCCGTCTGTCTGTCTATATATATCTCTCTATCTGCCTGTCTGTCTTTGTATCTGTGTATCCATCTGTCTAAATATCTGTCTGTCTGTCTGTCTATATATGTCTATCCATTTGTCTATATATCTATCTGTCTGTCTATATATCTGTCTATCCATCTGTCTATATATCTGTCTGTCTGTATATCGGTCTATCCATTTGTCTATATATCTGTCTATCCGTCTGTCTATATATCTGTCTGTCTGTATATCGGTCTATCTATTTGTCTATATATCTATCTGTCTGTCTATATATCTGTCTATCTGTCTGTCTATATATCTGTCTGTCTATATATCTGTCTATCCGTCTGTCTATATATCTCTGTCTGTATATCTGTCTATCCATCTGTCTATATATCTGTCTATCTGTCTGTCTGTCTATATATCTGTCTATCCATATGTCTGTCTATATATCTGTCTATCCATCCATCTATATATCTGTCTGTCTGTCTATATATCTGTCTATCCATATGTCTGTCTATATATCTGTCTATCCATCCATCTATATATCTGTCTGTCTGTCTATATATCTGTCTATCCATATGTCTGTCTATATATCTGTCTGTGTATATCTGTCTATCCGTCTGTCTGTCTATATATCTGTCTATCCAACTGTCTATATATCTGTCTATCCGTCTGTCTATATATCTGTCTTTCCATGTGTTTGGCTATATAGCTGTCTATCCATCTGTCTATATATCTGTCTATCCATATGTTTGTCTATATATATGTCTATCCATCTGTCTGTCTGTATAAATGTCTATCTGTCTGTCTGTCTATATGTTTGTCTGTCTATATATCTGTCTGTCTATATATTTCTATCTTCTGTCTGTATGTGTCTATCCGTCTGTTTGTATGTATATATATATATATATATATATATATATATATATATATCCATCTGTCTATCCGTCTGTCTCTCTATTCGTCTGTCTATCTATATATGTCTATCCATCTGTCTGTCTCTATATTTGCCTATCCGTCTCTCTGTCTATATATGTTTATCCATCTGTCTCTCTATCCATCTGTCTTTACATCTGTCTATCCATTTTCTATCTGTCTATATATCTGCCTATCCGTCTGCCTGTCTGTCTGTATATCCGTCTGTCTAAATATCTGTCTATCTGTCTGTTTGTCTATATATCTAGCTATCCATCTATCTGTTTATTTATCTGTCTGTCTATATCTGTCTTTCTGTCTATCTCCTTATCTATCTATCTGTCTTTCTACACTATCTTTATTACCCATGTGTCTATCTATCCATGTATCTGATTATCTTCTATGTGTGCATGTTTGTTTGTCTGTCTGCCTGTTTCAGGGCATCTATCCATCCATCCATCTATCTGCCCGTCCTGTGTATCTGTCTATCCTGTCTATCTATCTTTCCTCCTCATCTTCATTCTCAGTCTCCGTTGAGGATGTTTATCTTCTGCAGCGCTGCTTCCGCAGACCGAGAACCACGCCAGCCGCAGGCTTTGATTTCTGAATGAAAATAAAACGCCGTTCGTAAGAAAGGAACATTCCTTGCTAATGTCACAGATGCTTTTAACGTCACAAGTTCGTAACGAGCAGCAAACGAGCTCGAGGATGCCTGCAGCTCCTTATCGTTCACATGCCGATGGTTTATGGAAACTTTTAACCAGCGCAAAGTCGCCCGGGTCGCTAAAGTGAAAGCAGAGCTGCTTTATCGAACGTGTTCATAGTACAACAGACAGCAGTGTTTGTAAATACATCCATACTTTCCACAAAAACATTCCCTTGTTCTCTCCTCAAGAATCTCTGAGCGCATTTTCTCCTCCTTCCAAGGTCTGGAGCGCTTTAAGTGTCTTTTTCCAATAAGCGAACCGTTTTTTTCCCTTTGTTTACCCGCTGAGCCAATACGCTAGTAGTTTATTTGGAGTACACAATATTTTCATTCTGTTTTTATGAGCGAATGTTTCTCCAGTCGGAGCCAAAATGCTTTTGTGCTGATGTGTGTCCCGACCGCACTCTGTTTCACAGGACTACGCCGTGTCCACGGTTCCCGTTCAGGGCACACTCCATCTGAAGAGTTTCTGCAGCATGGCCGGACCGGGTCTCATCGCCATCGGATCCAGCGAAGCCGCGCAGAAAGCCCTGAAGGTATAAACACACCTGAATGTGTCCGAAAAACAACACCTGAGCTACAATTCACAGCAAACCCACAGCCATGACTGTAAACACTCGGTCAAAACACTTCATCTTCAGCCACATAAATTCAAAAGGACACAATTAATAAGAGTTAAGAAGGAATTATTAACTGCAGATCAGTGAAATATTGAATACTGAATGCACATCCAATGCCCTGAATTGATTTTTGCACAGGTTTTAATCACTAAAATGCTTGTATGGGCAACTCCAGGTTTCCTGCAATCATGAAAACCTGGAAATATAGCAGTTGTTAAAAATTACTGGATATTTTTCACATTTTTTCATTTTATATAAATTAGTTATTATAAATTTAATATCTATCAAATGCTTTTTAGAAATCCAAACTACTGGAAATATGATAGCATAATGCAGTTAGAAGAACTGGAATAATTTATATGTTATAAATGTACATTAAAGGTCATCTCTTATGCAGGGCTTGAAAACGAAAAAAAAAGTAAATCGGTTCACTCCGAGCAGAATCGATATTTTAACGTTTCCGTTCCTGCGTTCCTCTGTATTATTACCGTTCCGAAACCGGTTCGATTAGAAAAAATAACGGTTAATAACGTTATTTTTTAAATAGTCTTTGTCTATAATAATAATAATAATAATAATAATAATAATAAAAGTACAGTGTTTTCTTTACACAAAAAGAAAAAGAAAGAAAGAAAAAAAAAACAGAAAGAGATGGTAGGCCTATCTAAACCCGCTGCGCTTAGTCACAGCCAATACAGCATCATCTTTTCTATATTTTTAAATTTCTAAATGTAGGCTACTAAACAAAAGAAAAAATCTATTAATGCTTTAAAGACATTAAAGTATTTTTTTAAAGATATTTAAAAATGTTTGCTGCATTGTTAAAAAAACGCTACTTGTAGCTATAAAATTGCGTTTTGAGGAAAAAAAACATAGGCTTTTTATTAGACTATTATTGATGTAGGCTAAAATGCCGGTAAATCAAATTGTTTACAAACATTATAAACACAGTTATTAGTTTCTCTCCACAACAAATCCTCTAAACAAGGCTATAGCTATAAAAGGCTATAAAAACGTCAATCCAAAAACAAAGGGTGAAACTGATGCCTACCTCTCTCACTCGGCACGAAACCAAATGTTTCCATATTCGCGACTTATCTACTAAAATATTATTTATTTATTATAGGCTTTTACTTTCATCGACGTAAAACATCATCCTTCACATCGACTATATCAGCACAGTGAGGCGGTGGTCACGCTGAACGCAACAGATCGGACAACGGAGCACTGTAACTTTTTATTTGTTCCTTTAACTGTATTTTACTTTGATAATGAACAGGCTGCAATGTCGCAAAAATATGTGTCTTTGTGCGCGTGAGGCGCCAGCGCGATATGGCCATACCAACGCTGGGGTGCGTTTCCCAAAAGCATCGTTAGCGAACTATGGTGGTAAGTCCTATTGAACTCTATTGGTAACGACGGAACTTGCGACCATAGTTGCTTTTGGGAAACGCACCCCTGGTTGGTTATACAGATGCAAGACATAATTCAAAACTGTCAAGCTTTTGCAAAACAAATAAAGCTGTAAAGATTTTGCAAAATAAAGAAAACTACTTTTTGCCGTGTCGTTTTCCTTTCCGAGAACGTTGGAATGCGTCACAATGAACCGTAGGTCTAACTCAGCATATTTTTTTTTCTTTCGTTTTGTTAATCTGTCAATGATTTAGTGAAATATATTTAGTGTATAGGCATATATATTCCTTTTTATGTAAGCCTATAGTTTTATTCTGTTTTCTCCGTTCACAGAAGCGCTGCAGGTGCGTAAGATCTGTTGAATAAACTCAGATAAACTCTAACGCCGGTGCATTGCCATTGTGACTTACCAAGAGTTCACAGCTGAGCGCGGGCGGGCATTTCACTCTTTGGATGCTTCAGCGTCACATTTGCATAGTCTGTACTACTTGAATTCCTGATTGGTTGACAGCAAATTTCAAATATTAAATGGAACGATAAAATAACATTATTAACTGGTCAATGGCCATTTCAAATTTTCGATTCTGTTCGGAACTATAAAATTTGATTTCGTTTCTGTTTCCGGTTCTGTTCCAGTCAAAATTTCGTTCGTTTCCGGTTTTCGTTTTCGTTCCTTGAACCGGTTCAGAGCCCTGCTCTTATGTTTTAGTAAGGCTGGATTTATTTAATCAAAAATGCTGTAAAAATTGTGAAATATTATTAGAATGTAAAACAGCTGTTTTCTATGTGAATATATGTTAAAAATGTAATTTATTTCTTTTATTTTCAGCATCATTACTCCAGTCTTCAGTGTCACATGATCTTCAGAAATCATTCTAATATGCTGATTTACTGCTCAAGAAACGTTTCTGATTATTATCAATGTTGAAAACAGTCGTGCTGCTTCATATTTTTGTGCACAACCTTTCATTTTTCAGGATTCACAGATAAATAGAAGGTTTAAAAGAACAGCATTTATTTGAAATATTATAAACATGATTATGAAACAAATATTAGAATGATTTCTGAAGGATCATGTGACACTGGAGTAATGATGCTGAAAATACAGCTGCGCATCACAGAAATAAATTACATATGAACAGATATTCACATAGAAAACAGCTATTTTAAATAGTAATAATATTTCCAAATTTTACTGTTGTACTGTAAAAGAGACTTTTGAAAGAGACTTCTTTCAAAAACATTAAGATACTCATAATATTCCAAAGGTTTGGAATAATATGGCTAAATATTCCCAGAGAGCAAATGCTTAAAAATGCATTAAACATTCCAGAATGTGAATTTGGCTTGATAATGTGGAGTAAGAGCAGTGAACAGTTAAACACGATGATCTGGAGTCTTGCTCCATCTCTAATGCGCTTCATTCCTCCAGCGTGTGGATCTCGGGGTCTAATGATAGCAGGCGGTTCTGGGACGCTGGTTCCTGCTCAGATTCAGATCAACAGTTGGCACTGGAATGCCTGGATTTTGTGGGATCAGGGTAACTGAACGGCGCAAACATGAAAAACATTGTCACGGAAATCGGTTGCGTTGCGCCAAAGTTTCCTTATCGCTGCAGCCACTTTATCCGTCCGTCTTTCTGTGTTGTTTTGGCTCATTCCCGGATTCCCAGCAGGGATTCAGCGTTTCCCCTCACATTTACAGAGGGATTCAGATGCACAGAGTTTAATCACGTGTGAACCCGGCCCGTATCCATGCAGGAATTGTGATTTCAGCTGTTAAAGTTGGAATTGTTATGGAATATTAGAGAAAAGTCTAAATTTACAGAACCACAAATGAACAAACATATATACACATATGTGTAGTGAACACATGCTAATGATCTAGGATGCACTAATTGTAATCTATCATACTATTTGAAATGCATATAAAATCCATTTGGATTACACAGATTTAACATAAATTAATAAACTTAATGTGATGCATATTTGTCAGTCACACATAAATAAAAACAGGTCAGATTTCTGCACTCAAATAAATCATTTATAATCATCTATTTTTAATAACTGTTTGCATTAACTATTTGATTTTATTTCAATAATATATTTATATTTGTAATCATTTTATTTAATGTATTTTATAATATTTT
>JAFVLL020037133.1:26719-31719 GCA_021397915.2 Tor tambroides | reverse complement strand
TAAACAATGAATGCTGATTTTGTGTTGCCTACATAGCAAATCATCACGTTTATAAATAGATTTATAGAGCAATTGAACTGTATTTTCTGGAAAAAAATATCCGCCGACTGCGCAGATGTGATGTGTGAAACAAGCCATAGTGAAGTGCTTTTACTGAGTAATTGAAGCAAAAAATATTTTTATAAAATATACTTTGTCCTGCAGTTGTGAAGGCAGAACCCAGATAATAAAAAATAAGTTCTAAGAACGTTTTGCTAACATTCCAATTAAGTTATCCAGGTATTCCAGAACATTTGCAGACTATGCAATCTTTACATACTGCAGAAATAGAGTAGTATGCTAGTCGATTCAAACATAGTCACGGTTTCACGATCCTCAGGTGCTGATTGGACGTCGTTCCTCACTGTGACGTCAATCTAAACTGTGATGTCCAATCAGAAGTTTGCCAACATCTATGTAAGTAAACAGCACACCAGTATTGGTGCATGCTACCGTGGCACCACTGACAACTTGTTACATTAGCGTAGTGTTAGTATCTAGCTAAATTACCATTAACAACAATAACTCATTAGCATCATACATTTAAAACCTGCTTAACCCTTTACAACTTTACGTTAACTAAATGTTGTTAGAAAATTGTAAAATTGTCCGGTGCAATGAATTATGGGTAATACTAGCTGAACAATCAAGCACGGATGCGTCGTATGATCATTTGAGACACTTACTCTAATTGTAAACAATTTGGAATGGAAAGTGTTTGAATTGGACTAGAGTTTTTATGTTTCCGGTGGGGTTTTCTGTAGAAGATTGTTTCCACCACAGGATTAAAAAAAAATAAAAAGGGAATTGCAACCTTTTATCTCCTAATTCTTTTTTCTGAGTTTATATCTCACAATTCAGACTTTTTTTCCTCGCAATTCTGAGAAAAATGTCAAAATTGTGAGATATAAACTCAGAATTGTAAAATACAAAGTCGCAATTTGAAAAAAAAAAGGATTTAACTTCATTTTGTGGAAGAAACAAAAACGAAACAGAATTGAAAGACAAACTCAAAATTGCGAGAAAGTACAAATTCTGAGTTTATATTTCGCAATTACTTTTATCCCTCAAAAATACTTTTTCCCCTCATAATTTCCCTCTTTATCAACTCCCCCATTGCGAGTTTTTTTATGAAAAAAAAAGAAGAGAAAATGTAGGATAAAATATGAGAAAAAAGTTCGAATTGTGAGTGGAAATTTCATATTTACCTTTTTTTTTTTTTTTTTTTTTTTTTTGTCGGGAATAGACTTCCATAGTGTGACAGTTAAACACCGAACTGAAGGGACAGCGTCGTAACGGATCAGTTTATTTCACCTCTTAAAAAGAAAATGAAGATTTAAAGCTCAGAGACACGAGCTTGCGCCTATAAAACAGGATTTAGAGATGTCCCAACACTTTTACGATGTCGACAGATAAACACATCAGCCTCCTGGACGTGAATTACAGGCCACGATGAAAGCGCAGCTGTCTTTCTTTTATAAATCCGTCTCATTCTTTGTCTCGTAGATGCTTTGCAAAAGACGTTATCATTATTTCTCTGCCAGAAAGACACTTGTAAAATATGCTGCAGTTGTCGTGAGTCCCACTGTATGAAATCATAAACGTGGTTTATTAGCGATCTGCTCATCCAGAAAGAATTTCGTGTTTCATCATGAACTTTCCCTGCTCTCATCTCACCAAATTCATGCTGAAATCTGTCATCATCCTAAAAAAAAGAAACCAACTCAGGTCTTTGGGATTCTGCTGCCTGCAGTATTTTCTTTCTACTCTTGTATTTTCTAAAAAGTAAACTATTTTCAAGGCGATGTACACTGGACTGGTCGATCAGAAAGATAGATGTGACTCAGGATTATTATTAGATGGGATTTGTATATGTGCCATAATTCCTTTCACACTGTGTCTTTGCTCTTTGTAATGATTTTGATGGGTTTGTTAAATAAAGCAGCTTGTGAATGCGTGTTTTGTTATTATTTTGTGGTCGTCATGACTGATGTTAAGATGAAGTGTAGGGCCTACTTGAATGCACTAAAAATAATTCAATACTAGAAAGTACACAAGTAGTGCATTCTTATTTTTTGTGCTAAATAAAACTGTAAAAGTTATTTACTATAAATACACTAATTAAAATTATATTTCTACATCAGGAGTACTTAGTGCAATCGCAAATGTATACTAAATGATTTTTCCCACTCAATTTCTCTACGAAACGATTAATTTACTAGCTTAACTCTAATTAATTTGGCTTACTCTAGCACTCTATTCTAATTCTAAAAAAACGTGTCTTTTTTAGATTCATTTACTAACTGCTTGTTTTCTTTAAAAAAACTAACACTAGCTTTTCTAATCTTTTTGTATTCTATCTGTTTTCTGTTATACAATTATTATACAATTAATAAAAGCAAAAAAGGCCTCTAACACTAGCTTGCTCTATTCTATCTGTTTTCTTTTTATATATAATTTTTAAAAAAACTTGCTACGTATACTGCGTTAAGCTTTGTTTATTTTGATTGCTTCCATTGTCGTCATTTGTAAGTCGCTTTGAATAAAAAGCGTCTGCTAAATGACTAAATATAAATTTAAAATGCCTCATCAGGTCATCACAAATGACTGTGATTGGTCAGATCTGACGCGCGCTGATAAATGTAACTGGTAACACGTGACATCGTGCGTCTACGTCAACCGCGGTCTGAATCCTGATACTAACGAAAATAATATTTTTAATAGCTCTTCATTTGAAAACACGCCGTTTAAAAATACAGTTAAATTAGAGTTTATGCAAATCGTTGTAGGTTTTATTTGTGGGATTTACGCTCCGCCTGCGCCTACGTCATCAGCGCGCGCCGAATTCAACATGGCGACTGTTGTTTAGTTGTTATTTGATCTGCGGTTCCGAATAAACCCACAATCGTTGAATCCGGCGGCCTTCTCTCATCTTTGTCCACCATGAGCGATGAGAAGCAAACAGAGGGTCGTAATTTCTTCATGGGTTATGATGATCTGAGCGACAGCAGCAGTGACTCAGACAGCCGGGAGTCCGGTGTGAAGAGCCGAAGCGAACCGGAGCCCTCCGGATCTTCTGAAGCGCAGAGCCGCAAACGAGCCGCCGCCGAGCCGCTGCCCAAACCCGACGATCTGTTCCGATCCGTCAGCAAACCCACGTTCCTCTACAACCCGCTGAATAAAGTCATCGACTGGGACAGAAGAGCCGTCAAAGCGCCAGAAGAGGTCAGCCTCTCACTCTCTCATTATTAGACAATATTTGTGACCTGTGCTGGCAAAATGAGTCACAATGAGCACATTTTCAAAAACGAGTTATTTTTATTTTCACATTCTCCATTAAAAGACTGAGCTACACCTGTTTGAAGTCGACAAAGTCAGCAAAGTAACTTCTGAGAAAAAGTTTTCTGAAGCAAAATCACCAGCAACATTGCATAGTTTCCTCCACTTTCTTTCTTAATATTAATTAATATATTAATAATCACAATATAGTCTTTTTTTATTTTATCTTTGTTATTAAAAATAAGAACTGATGCAAAAAACAACAGTACAACTAAGAATGAAACAAATAGACCTAGTGCATTACTTTTTTCATTTTACATCTAATCAAAAGCATTCAGAAAAACAAATAATCAAATGTAAAAATCAGTTCAGTGTGTTCATTACAAATCCCTGCTAAAAAAACAAAACAAAACAATAGAAGCCATCACAGAAATTCCAATGGTTTCCATTAAAATACCATTATGAACCATTAGCTTTTTCAAGTAAAACCATTACAGAATTCCTTTTTGTAGTGTGTTTTGATAGGATTTAACATCCCACCAATAGAATCCATCACATACCAGTAGACACATTGTAGTTTTCATTAAATCCAATACAATTCCCATTATAACCATTACATCCATTACATTTTCTATTGTGTTTTGGGAAGAGTTCTATTGTTTTTTTCAGCAGGATTATTAAAACTACAAAAGCAGTTCAGTCAAGAGCAGTGATTTTTCTTTTATTGTTAGATTAACATTGAGACAGACGGCCTGTATATTAAGTCCTACTGTAATGCACAGATTTAATATAATGTTACACATCATATGTTTTCCCCAAACGTTCACTTAAGACATAACAGATAGCCTATGTAAATACTGTAATTCTGTGTAGTATGTGACAAATTCATAGGATCTTATGAAATACAAACCGGAAGACAATGAACGCCATTCTGAAAAGGGGCGGGGCTACGTAAGGTCTATAATAAGTACATCTGTTTAATTAATGGAATTATTAAATAATGCAATCTAAAAATAATACTACTATATTAATTTTATTTGTTAAAGTCGTTAATAATTATTATAATTCAAATTATTAAATAATTTCATTGAATCAGTTCATTTCAAACATATTTATGATTTATCATAACTTATAGGCCACCTCAGTGAAATCATACAATGTGGAAGATGTCTGTCACTTACTCTGATTGTTTGACTGTAAAATCTTGAACGTTTCAGCCTCCGAAAGAGTTTAAGGTGTGGAAGAACAACGCCGTTCCTCCCCCACAGACGTATGTGACGGAGGAGAAGAAGAAAGGAGCTCCTGATGGGATGGACATGGCCATCAAATGGTCCAATGTGTACGAGGATAACGGAGACGACGCCCCTCAAGCTCACGGAGGCCCCGCCCGCTTCCTGCCAGAGGAGGAGGAGCCACAGCGGCCGGACTCCGGTGACATCTATCTATCTATCTATCTATCTGTCTTTCTGTCTATCTGTCTTTCTGTCTATCTATCTATCTATCTATCTGTCTTTCTGGCTATCTATCTGTCTATCTATCATTCTATCATTCTATCTATCTATCTATCTATCTATCTATCTATCTATCTATCTATCTATCATTCTATCATTCTATCTATCTATCTATCTATCTATCTATCTATCTGTCTTTCTGTCTATCTGTCTATCTATCTGTCTATCATT
>JAFVLL020037133.1:0-26619 GCA_021397915.2 Tor tambroides | reverse complement strand
ATTTAATACACGAGTTTCACAATTTGAGTTGAATTACTGAAATAAATGAACTTTTCCACGACATTCTAATTTATTGAGATGCACCTGTATAAAAACTTATTTCAGGCCTCAAACCTGTTGCTTCCTAACATGTGAGGAAAATAAAGTACATTTATTTTTCTAACCAGCAACATTCTTTTCAAAATGCTATTGACTTTTTTAGCAACAGTCAGTGAGTTAAAACGATTACAATTTTGATTGTTATTAAATCTAATTTGCATGACAAAAATTGCCCTAAACCACAAAATGTAGCTGTAAACTGCTAAAATCATCTGGATTCACTCAGAATGACTGAACTGAAAGTGTTTATCACATTTAACATCCATCAAGCCCCCAAAAAAGCCTGTTTTGAAACAATGAATGCTGATTTTGTGTTGCCTAGATTGCAGAGTGTCACGTTCATAAATAGATTTATAGAGCATTTGATCTATATTTTCAGGAGTAAACGGTGGAATAAATATCCGCCAGCTGCGCAGATGCTGTGTGAAACAAGCCATAGTGAAGTGCTTTTATTGAGGAATTAAAGCAAAAATTTTTATAGATTTATTTTTAAGTACAGTTTGTGTGTTCGTTGAACATTTTGCTAACATTGACATTAAGTTTTTAAAAAATGTATTTTCTTTAAATGTTTAAAAAACGTTTATGTGAACGTTAGAGTAAGCAAACATTACATTTTTTTTTTTTTTTTTAAGTTCTCTAAAACTAGTAAAATACTAGTAAATACTAGTACTGGGCAATGATTAATCACAATTAATGGCATCCAAAAGAAGTTTTTGTTTACATAATATATGTGTGTGTGTGTGTACTGTGTATATTTATTATGGATATATAAATGCACGCATGTATATATTTCAGAAAAATGTTATGTTTATATATTAAATATATTTTATATAATATAAATTATATGAATATATACATGCAAATACATTTAAATATTTTCAAAATATATACTTTATGTGTGTGTCTTTATATATACATAAATATACACATTACACACATATATTATATAAACAAAAACTTTTATTTTGGATGCGATTAATCGCGATTAATCATTGCCCAGCACTAATATATTTCACGAACAAAGTTTTAGCGCTAACATTCCGGAACGTTATTAAAGACCAGATAACTCTGAACGAACGTTCTATTAACTTTAAGAGAATCTTGCCAGAACATTCTGAAAACGTTCTCTGTTAGCTGGAAAGTGTTTGATATGTAACACTAGTCTACTGTATACTTAGTATGTAGCGCATATTGAATTTTTGCGTGTTAACCTGAAAAAGAGGTTGATGTTGACAATCACTGTTGATATTATTTGGTTGCCATTATAGGAAATAGAAGGTCAGTTGGAGTGCAATGCATTGTGGGATACAGTATTGCAGATGTAGCAGGTCATCCAGGTATGCATGCATGCAGACTATGCAATCTTTAGAATAGTACGCTAGTCGTTTTAAACGTAGCCGTGGTTTCACGATCCTCAGGTGCTGATTGGACGTCCTTCCTCAATCTAAACTGTGATGTCCAGTCAGAAATTTGCCAACACCTAATTAAACAGCACACCAGTATTGGTGCATGCTACCTTGAAACCACTGACGACTTGTTGCGTTTGTGTAGTGTTATAACTCATTAGCATACATTTAAAACCTGCTGTGGTTGCAGCTTCGCTCTTCACAGCTTTATGTTAAGTAAATGTTGTTGGAAAATCTTAAACTTGTCCAGCACAATGAATTATGGGTAATATTAACTGAACGAGCAAGTACTGATGCATTGTACAATGATTTGAGACACTTATTCTAATTGTAAACAATTTATGATGGACTAGAGTTTTTAAGTTTCTGGTGGGGTTTTCTGTGGAAGCTTGTTTTTAACACAGGATAAAAAAAAAAAGTAATTAAATTTATTATTTGCGACCTTTTATCTCCGAATTCTGACTTTTTCCTCCAATTCTGAGTTTATATCTCACGATTCAGACGTTTTCCTCCCAATTCTGAGTTTATATCTCACGATTCAGACGTTTTCCTCCCAATTCTGAGTTTATATCTCACGATTCAGACGTTTTCCTCCCAATTCTGAGTTTATATCTCACGATTCAGACGTTTTCCTCCCAATTCTGAGTTTATATCTCACGATTCAGACGTTTTCCTCCAATTCTGAGTTTATATCTCACGATTCAGACGTTTTCTTCCCAATTCTGAGTTTATATCTCACGATTCAGACGTTTTCCTCGCAATTCTGAGTTTATATCTCACGATTCAGACGTTTTCCTCCCAATTCTGAGTTTATATCTCACGATTCAGACGTTTTCCTCCCAATTCTGAGTTTATATCTCACGATTCAGACGTTTTCCTCCAATTCTGAGTTTATATCTCACGATTCAGACTGTTTTCTTCCCAATTCTGAGTTTATATCTCACGATTCAGACGTTTTCCTCCCAATTCTGAGTTTATATCTCACGATTCAGACGTTTTCCTCGCAATTCTGAGTTTATATCTCACGATTCAGACGTTTTCCTCCCAATTCTGAGTTTATATCTCACGATTCAGACGTTTTCCTCCCAATTCTGAGTTTATATCTCACGATTCAGACGTTTTCCTCCAATTCTGAGTTTATATCTCACGATTCAGACGTTTTCTTCCCAATTCTGAGTTTATTTCTCACAATTCAGATGTTTTTCCTCGCAATTCTAAGAAAATATTTCAAAATCGTGACATAATTGTGAGATATAAACTCAGAATTGCGAGGAAAACATCTGAATTGTGAGATATAAAGTCACAGTATGAAAAAAAAAGATTTAACTTTATTTTGTGGAAGAAACAAAACAAAAAGAAACAGAATGGCAAGATATAACTCAAAATTGCACGAAAAAAAGTTTGAATTCTGATTTGATATTTCGCAATAACGTTTTTCCTCATAATTAATAGTTTTTATAAGACAAAATATAAGAAAAAAGTCCTAATTTTGAGAGGAAAACTCACAACTACCTTGATTTTATTTTGTGGCGGGAACAAGCTTTTCTGTGTGTGACAGTTAGCTAAAGTTGCTAATCTGCCTAGCATTTAGCATTTAGCTTCGACAAACAGCTGGCGTTTCATTTAACGGTTTTCACGTTAAGTGTTTTAGATTTCGCCGATTTGAAGAGACAGTGTTACTCTGTCGTAACGCATCCGTTTATTTCTGATCCTAAAGAGAAAATGAAGATTTAAAGACGCAACAGGATTTAGAGTTGTCCCAACACTTTTACGATGTCGACAGATAAACACATCAGCCGCCTTTTATAACAAAAGTGAATTATAGGCCACGATGAAAGCGCAGCATTGTCATTCTTTTATGCGTCTCACTCTTTGTCTCCTGGATGCTTTAGAAAATACGTTATCATTATTTCTCTGCCAGAAAGACACTTGTAAAATATCCTGCAGTTGTCGTGAGTCCCATTGTTTGATATCACAGTCAAAAAGAAACCGCTGTTTACTAGCGATCTGCTCATCCAGAAAGAATTCGGTGTTTCATCATGAACTTCAATTCACCCCCAGTTTTCCCTGCTATCATCTTACCAAATTCATGCTGAAATCATCATACTTTAAAAAAAAGAAAAAAAAGAAAGAAACCGTTTCAGGTCTCTGCCTGCAGTATTTTCTTTCTACTCTTGTATTTTCTAAAAATAAACGATTTTTAAGGCGATACACACTGGACTGGTCGATCAATAAAGTTGTTTTCCGTTTGGAAATGTTTGATAGATGTGCCTCAGGACTTTTTAGATGTGATTTGTATGTGCTATAATTCCTTTAACACTGTGTCTTTGCTCTTTGTAATGATTTTGTTGGGTTTGTTAAATAAAGCAGCTTGTGAAGTGTTTTGTTGTAGTATTTTGTGACTGAAGTTGAGATGGTCGCCATCCACATTCATTCAAACCTGCTGCTCATTTGTGTCTAATGCAGCATCAAAACATGAATGAAATATTCGGTGGCATCATTGTTATAATTAAAGTACCTGAACATGTTCATGATTTCTTTTATAATGCAAATACATTAATACATTTTTAAGTGTCCTGTGTCCAAATACATTGTGAACGATAGATAACTGACCATGGTTTTATTGTAGTAAAAGTGTTGTAACCATGTTTTTTTTTTTTTTTTTTCCGTATTGATCACCTTTTGTATAGTTTTACTACATATAGCCTACCATGGTTAAATTATATTTTTATAGTAGTTTTATAGTTTTTTTTTTTTTTTTTTTTTGGTAGTAAAACCATGGTTATTTTTCGTAGGGACTCTAGGGAGATAGATAGATAGATAGATAGATAGATAGATAGATAGATAGATAGATAGATAGGTAATTAAATTAAAAAGTATCATTTTAAATGTCTGAATCAAGAATTAAGATAAAAAGTTTCGGACGAGTTCAACTGGAAAGCAGTAAACCGCGTTTTGGTTCTAGGAAGTGAAATTGTTTAAATGTATTTAAATTAAGCAGATTGGAAAGTGGAATACAAATAAAAATCCACTCAATCACCTCTACGAAACGATTAATTAAAAATGCATCATTCAGTGATCACAAATTAGCCTACTGTGATTGGTCCGACCTGACGATCGCTGAGAAATGTAACGTGTAACACGTGACATCGCCGTCTACGTCAACCGCGGTCTGAATCCTAATAATATTTTTAATAGCTCTTGATTTGAAAACACACCGTTTAAAAATAAAATAAAATTATCGTTTATGCAAATCGTTGTATTTTTTTATTTCTGTGATCCGGTTTTGCGTTTACGTCATCAGCGCGCGCCGAATTCAACATGGCGGGTGTTGTTTAGTTGTTATTGATCTGCGGTTCTGAATAAAGCCTCAATCATTGAATCTGACAGCCTTTCATCCACCATGAGCGATGAGAAGCAAACAGAGGGTCGTAATTTCTTCATGGGTTACGATGACCTGAGCGACAGCAGCTGTGATTCGGACAGTGATGATCCCGGTAAGAAGAGCCAGAGCGCACAGGAATCCTCCGGTTCATCTGAACCGCAGAGCCGCAAACGAGCCGCCGAACCGCTGCCGAAACCCGACGATCTGTTTCGATCCGTCAGCAAACCCACGTTCCTCTACAACCCGCTGAATAAAGTCATCGACTGGGACAGAAGAGCCGTCAAAGCTCCAGAAGAGGTCAGTCTCTCACTCTCTCAATCGCTAGTCATTATTTTACTATTATAAAACATTTAATAAAACCGTATGCGCCAGAGAAACAAGTGCGAAGCTATAATTTAGAATTTTGTCTATGAACTTCCGTTTTTGCGACAGCTCTAGTCTATAGCGTCGCTGGTGAATAGTAATTACTAACAGGTTAAGTTGACAGTGTTGCCAACTTAGCAGTTTTGTTGCTAAATTTAGCAACTTTTCAGACTACCATAGCAACTTTTTCTTCCAAAAGCACCTAGCTATTTTTAAAATTTATTTTGCAACTTTTATCTAACTTTTGATAAGCGACTCAAGTGATAAAAGGCACACATTTACCATTTAAATTACACAGAAATAGGAAACCAAAGATGTTTAGCAGTACACACATCACGTCAATTAAGTTTCCTGCTATTTGCAGTTGTTTAATTTCATAATAATAATAATAATAATTAAACAATTTAGTAATTTCATAATTGTTCATTTATGATTCACTTTGTTAGTAGCTTGTACTTGCCATTGTTGATCAGTTAGTACACTAAGAAAAATATCTAGACAAATTGAATCCATTCATAAATTCATAAAACAAGCAGTCCATTCATAAATTCATACGATTTTATGAAATGCAAACCGGAAGAACAAAGACAATGTGCACAGTGCTGAAAAGGGGTGGGGCTATGTAAGGTCTATAATTAGCACATCTGTTTAATTAATGGAATTATTAAATAATGCAATCTAAAAGTAATAATATAATAATTTTATTTGTTAAAGTAGTTAATAATATTATTAAATAATTTAAACAAATCAGTACATTTCAAACACATTTACGATTTATCATAACTTCTAGGCCAGTTCTGTGAAATCATACAATCTGAAGATGTCTATCACTTACTCTGATTGGCTGATGACTGTCAAACTCTCTTATGTTTCAGCCTCCGAAGGAGTTTAAGGTGTGGAAGAGCAGTGCTGTTCCTCCTCCGCAGACGTATGTGACAGAGGAGAAGAAGAAAGGAGCTCCTGATGGGATGGACATGGCCATCAAGTGGTCCAGTGTGTATGAGGACAACGGAGACGACGCCCCTCAAGCCCACCGTGGCCCCGCCCACTTCCTTCTGGAGGAGGAGGTGCCACAGCAGCCAGACTCTGGTAACGGCTATCTATCTATCTATCTATCTATCCAGGGGTGGATTTAACCAATAGGCGAGGTAAGCGGCCGCTTAGGGCCCCAGGGAATCAGGGGGCCCCGTCTGATATTCGCGAAACATACTTGGCAAATGCACCAGTATGTATTTGTGTTATGGAGAACGTCAAATGTTCACTCGCCACTCAAAACGGTGAGTTTTTGTCAGGTGCGGAGTTCTGCAAGCTTGTGAAGCCTCTCATTATAACAACTTGTAGATAAGATGTAAATAAGAGAGTCATTGTGCAGAGAGCTTATTAACGGAACGTCGTGAGATCGCGATGAACTGAAGTGAGTGGCAGCTTTTAGTGATTATAGACGGAGAGCTCTTTGTGTGCACTTTAAGCTGTTTTGACTGACTCAGAACAGATAGGCTATTCACCTCAGTAAAGAAATTATTGTGTTTCAAGTCCTAATTTTATTTGTCTTGATGTTTCAAAATGACTCTCTTGTGTGCTTTTCCTAGCAAATGAACTATAAACTAAAAACATGTAGCAATGACTGGAGATTTTCGCTTAATAGATTACGTTTTCGATTTGTTTCTCGGCAAACCCTGTCGTATGCCTTAAGAACACTTGGAATACGGAACGAGTTGCATGGGATAATTTTTATGAGATTTTAATCCTTTTTGTAAAAATATTGAAGAAGTTTACAATTCATTAAATGGACAAGTGCAAGCATTTTTTTATATAATGTCTTCTTTTGTGATCCGAAAAAAATAAGGTAGCTTAATATGGCTTTAGAACAGCATCAGGTTGACTAATTATTTAGGCTACTTAAGTTGTGAAGGGGTACTACTTATAATAAATAATAGTTATAGCTATAATGAGAGAGAGCTAGCGAGCGAAATAAGGATTAAAAGAGGTTAGGTTAGGCGTAAAAGGGCATATAGTTATTGTGTTGGGGCCCCGTACCTAAAATTTGCTTAGGGCCCCCAAATCACTAAGTCCGCCCCTGTATCTATCTATCTATCTATCTCTGTTTATCTCTCTATCTGTCTATCTCTGTTTTGAAGTGTTTGACACTCTTTCTCATCACAGATGAGGATGAATCAGGGCAGCAGCAGAAGTCTGGTAAGAAGCGTCGCGTGGAAACGTTCCAGCAGAAGGAAAAGAGAAAGCGGGACATCGGTCAGGCCACATCAGATAAGAGCTTTGTGGAAGAGGAGAAGCGAATCCTGCGTCAGTGTATCGAGTGACGCGTTTGTTTTCATCCCCGAATCTTTAACAGTCTCTGGATGTTGACAGGAACGGCATCACGAGTCTGGGACATTTTTAATTTTATTATCCCAATGGATGATGTTTGTGTTTGGACGTCACTGTAAATTTGTATCTTGTAAGGAACATTCTCCAGTGGTTGTTTTCTGTATATTTCTGATGAAGTGTAGCTTCTCAAATGGATAAAGTGCTTCTCTCTGAGTCTCTGTGTTTGTATCTCTGATATGTGTAAGTGTGTGTGTCTGTACTGATGTTTTACTGTCACTAGGTGGCGACACAGAATAAGATTTGATCCAAAGTGGCTTCAAAAGCTCATGGAAAACCTGGAATTTAATGCAGAAATTTCATTAGTAACTCTCAAATATGTATTTCCCAATACCATATACCTAGGAAAAGTGTTTTTTTTAGTAATATACCATGGGAAAATTATGGTCTTGCATGGTATTCTTTGATAAATATATTGGTGTATGATAATTTAGTACATGCATTACCATAGTAAATAAAGCCAAAGTACTATTTAAGGGTCGTGTGATGTTTGAAGTCAGTTTTTTAATCTTTTTAAAGTCTTCTCATCATATCTTGTGAAATGTCATTTTGCGCAGCTGCAGCGGTGGATCTGTTTTCTCGCAGGTCGGAGGATGTGAAAAGCGTGTGTATTTTATTTATTTATTTTTTTCTCCTGGGAGCATGAAGTGATCAGAGAGATTCCAGGGAATTGTGTGGTCTCCTGTGGATGAGAAACAGGTAAAAATGCAGATGATAAGATTCCCGCGTGCAGGTATGTGCCTGGCCTTGTCTCAGACCTCTGTTTGCTGAATGAACATCAGGAGACTCTGCAGGATTCAGAGGGTTTATAATGCGCTTCTTTTCCACGACCACGACAGAACTAGAAAAAATCATCTAGAACTTTTTTAATCGGTCATTATTGTAGCATTATTAAAGTTTTAGTGTTCGTGCTCCAGACATGAACGATACCTCAATTTGTGATTATTTTTTATTCTGTTGAAAGCAAAAATCAGTGATTTTATTTATTTTTTTTTTTTTATTGTAAAGTATTTAAAAATATTTTTCATTTTACTTCTGGAAGAGCACTAGCCCTCTATACTATACTATATATTTATATATGTGTGTGTGTTTATTAATATTTTGAATTTGTTTTTTCATTTTAATTTTAGGCAATATTCTGTAAAAATATTTTCTTTTTTTTATTATTTAATTTATAATATTATGAATTCGTTTTTATTTTATATTTCCTGTTTTATTTTAATTTTAGACATTATTCTGTAGAAAGAAATTTTTATTTAATTTAACTTTTGGAGGAACTTCACTGGCCTTATATACTATACTATACTACACTGTTTAGTAATATTTTGAATACTTTTTATATTTTCTGTTTTCATTTGAATATATTAGTTTAATTTGAATTTTATTTTAATTAGTCTTGAGAGTAATTTTCTTGAGAGTGGCAGAAACTAACTAGAACACCTGATCAGCTGCATAGCAACGCCCTAACAACCACACACCCTTTTACCATCGCAAAAACTGCTCAGGTTTTCTTCTGATTATGTAAAGATTAAGTTATTTATTGAAGTGTCCCGCTCTGAACTTTCTAACATGTTTTCTAGCTGCTGGTGTATTTGCTGAGCTCTTGTGGAAATGTGCAGCGATATTTGTGCGTTTAGTGAATGATTGACCACCACAAACCTGCATAATATTAACCTGCAAACCTGTTTGTAATATTTTCTGACTGCGATCCAATGTGGATTTTGGTCAAATGATGAGACAGAAATATATTGTTACTAATTTATGGGAAAGATACGCAGTTAAAACCTATGCGCATGGGGCGTGAAAGAAGAGTAATGTAACTATTAGTGTAACTAATTACTGTTGCCAGAAAGTAATAATATTACTTTTGAAAGGAGTAACTAGTAATGAGTAATATATTACATTTTTTTGAGTAACCAGAATAAGACTGGTCTGGAGTTCGTGGAAAATCAGCGGGAATGACAAGTCTCTGAGCGCAGCGGCTGTTTATGGAGAAATGCGGCCTTCATGCATATTCATATCGGAGGTTTGCGTTATGAATGGGCTCGACTGACAGTGTGTGTGTTTATTAAAGGCAGAGAGAGGCGGGTGTCAGGGCTGTGCGTCACCATAGCGATGAGAAACCGGAAGCTGTGACCTTCAGTCAGCGGCTCTCAGCGGGAAAGTACACACTAGAGCTTCTAGTAGACCAGACGTCAGTATAGAGCAAACACCCATACAGGAACTGATTTTTCATGACAGGCCTGCCATGAGCTCTGAAGTTGTTAAGAAATGATATACTTATTCTGTAGAAATAAGAAGTCAGTGTGATTGATTGATTGATTGATTTGAAAGAAAGCCAATTTTTGCAACATGCTGATGTTATATTTACACACAGTATACAGGTGCTGGTCATATAATTAGAATATCATCAAAAAGTTGATTTATTTCTCTAATTCCATTCAAAAAGTGAAACTTGTATAATGTATACATTCATTCCACACAGACTGATATATTTCAAGTGTTTATTTCTTTTAATTTTGATTATAACTGACAACTAATGAAAACCCCAAATTCAGTATCTCAGAAAATTAGAATATTACTTAAGACCAATACAAAAGAAAGGATTTTTAGAAATCTTGCTTCAACTGAAAGTATGAACATATTACAGCACTCAATACTTAATTTAGGGCTCCTTTTGCCTGAATTACTGCAGCAATGCGAGCGTGGCATGGAGTCGATCAGTTTGTGGCACTGCTCCAGGTGTTGTAGGGCCCAGGTTGCTCTGATAGTGGCCTTCAGCTCTTCCTCATTGTTGGGTCTGGCATATCGCATCTTCCTCTTACAATACCCCATAGATTGCTCTGTAAAGGGTTAAGGTCAAACGGGATTTGCTGGCCAATTAAGAACAGGGATACCATGGTCCTTAAACCAGGTACTGGTAGCTTTGGCACTGTGTGCAGGTGCCAAGTCCTGTTGGAAAATAAATCTGCATTTCCATAAAAGTTGATCAGCAGCAGAAGCATAGAGTATCTAAACTTCCCTGGTATCGGCTGTATGTTGACCTTGGACCTCAGAAAACCTCGATGGACCAACACCAGCAGATGACATGGCAGCCAAACCATCACTGACTGTGGAAACTTTACACTGGACCTCAAGCAATAGTGGATTCTGTGCCTCTCCTCTCTTCCTCCAGACTCTGGGACCCTGATTTTAAAGGAAATGCAAAATTTACTTTCATCAGAGAACATAACTTTGGACCACTCAGCAGCAGTCCAGTCAGGGATAGCTTCTGACGCTGTCTGTTGTTCAAGAGTGGCTTGACACAAAGATGCGACAGCTCAAACCCATGTCTTGCATCGTCTGTGAAGTGGTTCTTGGGCTTCAGCTCCAGCAGCTGCAGTCCACTCTTTGTGAATCTCACTTCACATTTGAATGGGTTTTGTTTCACAATCCTCTCCCAGGGTGTGATTATCCCTATTGCTTGTACACTTTTTTTCTACATCTTTTCCTTCCCTTCGCCTCTCTATTGTGTGTGGTTCAGAGCTCTGTGAACAGCCAGCCTCTTTTACAATGACCTTTTGCTTTTCTTTCCCTCCTTGTGGTGTCAATGGTGCAATCTTTTGGACAACTGTCAGTCAACAGTCTTCCCCATGATTGTATTGTGGCACAGAACTAGACTGAGAGACCATTTAAAGGCCTTTGCAGGTGTTTTGAGTTAATTAGCTGATTAGAGTGTGGCACCAGATGTCTTCAATGAACCTTTTCACAATATTAATTTTCTGAGATACTGAATTTGGGGTTTTCATTAGTTGTCAGTTATAATCATCAAAATTAAAAGAAATGAACACTTGAAATATATCAGTCTGTGTGGAATGAATGTATACATTATACAAGTTTCACTTTTTGAATGGAATTAGTGAAATAAATCAACTTTTTGATGATATTCTAATTATATGACCAGCACCTGTATATTTGGTTATGTGTTTTAAATTATTATTATTATAAAACAATAATAAATATACAACATAATATAATATTCTTAATATATAATTAGCCTAATATAAATAAGTCATCAAACTTATATTAATAATTTTAATAAGAATTTTAACAAGTGTTATATATAACACTTCTATATATATAGATAGATAGATAGATAGATAGATAGATAGATAGCAATAAAAAAGTATGTGCTTGTGTGTGCTTATAGAGAGAGAGCAATAAACCTGTTATAAGTCAAGTTATTTTAATAACTTTTTTGCAAATAATATTTCTATATAATGTATGCTTTTTGTATGTTTCTATATTTTGCAATGATTTATTAGAGTCATTAAATGTGTGTGTGTGTGTGTGTGTGTAAAATGATAATTTAAAAAAAATGTAAACAGTGAAAAAAATGTTATATATTACTGTGAAGAGTTGATCTACCTGCTAATGGTACCCTCCAGGTAGGGGGTGGAGCCTGGCCTATAAGAAGGGAGGCCAGGCTCACATCAGGTTGCTTGTTTACCAAGTCAGCGAACGTGCTACTGCGGTGCCGTAAGCAAAACCAGACCTCTAGTATATTGTGGATAATCGTTTGTACATATTATTTCATTTATTTTGTTCTTTTGTTTTGTTTATTGGTAGCACATTTTTTGTTTTTGGACTGAGCACTTGTGTAAATACTCTCACCACTGGATATTTTCTAAAACACTGTAAATAAAAGTCACCTTTCATTTACTGCTACGGGTCAAGCCATCATTTATTTATTTTTTCCCGGACCTAAAACGTCCCGCAGTAGATCTGCAAGGGTCTACTGCATCACAATTACATTTTAGATATATCATTTGTGTGTGTATACAATAAACCTGTTGTAAGTCATTGAAATTATATATATATATATATATATGTATATGAATTAATATATTTCTATTTCTTCATATTTTGCAATAAACTTCTTATTAGTCATTAAATTATATAAAATTATATATATATTGCAATTTAATAATTTTTATTATTTTTTAATATAGTTTATTGAATTTTTATATAATATATTTCTATAATTTTAAAGACTTATAACAAGTTTATTGATTACACAGTATGTATTCTACAATAATTTCTATAACCATAAATTGTTACTTTTGACACTAAAAGCAGCTTTACATGCAGTCTCATTCCAACAACTAAAACACATTCACTTTGATTGTAGGTAATATTGAAGCAAGCTTTCTTATGTCCTTGTGTGCACTATAATCCACCCTTAGTAGTACGCCATCCAAACACCACCGATTTGAGACGCACTTGTCGTACTGTTACAGTATAGCAAAATTAATTTCCTTCACTTTTACTTTTAGGGTTCATCCAGACACCCATAAAGTGCTGTTGTCAGTGATTTGCAGTGTACTAACTGTAATCTCAGACACTATGAAGTGCAGTTAGTATGTGATTTGATGGACGGATTGAACAGCTTTCATGATGTGTGTGGGACAGCACTATAGATGGACAGCCGGAGCAGGAGACACCGTCTGACCCTCAGCCTGAGAACCAGCAAGAGAAGAGACCGGTTTAATAAAGACCACAAAAAACACATCACACCAGACTGACTGAGAAGCTGACATGTTTGACTGGGCTAAATGTGTTTGCATGATGCTAGGCTGTTTCTAGTGTGTTGTCATGCGGTTGCTAGGGTGTTTGGTTGGTTGCTAAACCGTTGCTAGGTGGTTTGATTAACACGTGACCAGATTTGATACTTTAATATTTAGTGGTTTGATCACTTTGACTGACACAAAAGTGCTAGAATCAATAAAAAATCCGAGCCAATCAGAAGCGCATGTGGGCGGAGCCTCTCTGCAAGCTCACTGACTGTAATTACAACGAATTGGATAAGTACATAATCTAATTCATAAATATTAAACCATTTGGACATTAGTAAAAATACATACGAGTGATTGATACACTTTTTACACTTGTTTGTTCAGATAGAGCTGACGTTTTGGTTTCCTAAAATTATTTTCAAGATTTGAGGTAAATTCTCTATTGTCGCTTATTATGGCTATGAAGGTCACGCAAAATGATATTTAAACTCACATTAGACATTTTTTACATTGAATAAAGCATATCAGTAGCCTGCCTGAGTTTATCACTGTCGTAGTTTTTATGTTGTTGTTCCAGCCGCGATGTAGCAGAAATAGAAACCGTTTCTAAAATAGAATTCATTGTAGCAGCGTCACGTCGCTTCTGGTTAGGATACAATGTTACTTTAGGCTAAAGTAACATTGTATCTGATATGTCGCTTTATACCCAGCAAACACATAACGTTCCCCTAACATTAGTTTTTGGTTCCCGTTTGGTTATTAAAAAAAAAAAAAACGTTAGGGGAACGTTCTTTTTAGGGATTTTTTTTTTGCAACCATAAAATAATGTTCCCAGAACGCTGCTGGGTGGTTATTTTAAAAATAACCTATACAAAACGTTCCCTCATGGTTATTTTTAGGTTATTTTTGCAACCATAAAATAACGTTCCCAGAACGTTCTGGGAATCAAAAACTAACATTCCCAGAATGCTTTGGGAACAAAGACTTGTAGTTTTACTACAAATACCATGGTTAAACTATGGTTAGTGTAGAAAAACCATGGTTAATTTGTGGTTACAGTGGTTTAACGATAGTAAACTTTTTTGTTGTTGTTATTGTTGTTTTGCTGTAAAACAATGTTTTTTTGTTTGTTTTTTTGTAAGAGATGTGTTGCCAGGTTAATTTTAAAAGTAATACATTTACATCTTAATAGGATGAATATAGAGATACAGTTTTGACTGCTTTAGGATTAACAGAACTTTGGTACTTGTCTATATCAACTTTGAATAAAGAAAATAATTTTAATTTTTTTTTCAAAACACTAGTCATGCATTGTTATATATTTACAAAATAAATTATTTATTTATTTATTTATTGAATAATTTACTAATCAAATATTTATTTATTATGTTAAAATAATATAAACATTAAAAAAAAAAAATCTGCCTGCCAATTCAATATGAACGAAGCGTTTAAGTCCTAATGCTGCAGCACTGCACAAAAGCAGTAAAGTGAGTGACTTTCTGCAGACTTCTGTCTCTTTGACCCCCATCCCGCAGCAGAGGGGTCTCGGCTAATTTACGTCCTGAGAAAGGGGTGCGGATCGCCCCCATAAATTGTGTTGCTGGGGTGCGAGAGACCCAAGGACACCGCAAAGAGCCGAAAGACAATGAGGAGGGAGTCGCAGTGAACGTAGACAGCTGCACGACTGCACACATCTCTATCAATACAGCCGGAGAAACAGATGTTCCTCTTCACAAAGACTGAGAGACAGAAAGAGACTGGCTGAGGCACAACGATCAGATTTCTTGCTTTCATAGTCCGTTTCTTAAAAGAGTTGTGCAATAAAAATGTCAATTCTTCATTTATTCTCTCTCATTGCAAACTCTAAATCAGAGGTGGCCAAGAAGGGCCAAAAGTCAAACTTGATTGCGGACCATGGACCAAAAGTAAATGTTGCATTGTATAGTTGTGTTGTATTATATTATATTAAAATGTATTATTATTTTTAATAATAATTTTAAAAATGATACAGATTTTAATCAAAGTGACTCATTGTTTCAATGCAAAAATTAAAGAATGCCCAAAAAAATGTAAAATCAAAAATGTAGTTGTGCTTAAATTACATGCTTTTCCAATTTTTTTAAACTGAAACCAAAAAAACACTTTAACTGTTTTTCAGCTAGTTGTCAAAGCAACATATGAACATTTAAAAATTAATTAAAAATAATTAAAAACAAACTAATAAAAATGACAAAAAGACCACAGCATTGCTAAACTCTGAACTAAATGTAAAAATAAAAACTAATTCAAAACATACATTTTTAAACAAACAAAAATGTAATATATTTTAACATTTTTTTTTACATTTCAATGCAAAAATCAAAAATGTTAAATACGAAAAACGGTATGCTCGTGGCATGTTTGGCATGTTTAATTTTAACTTTTTTATTTCAGACAAATAACATTTAAAAAAGGCAGTTATATTAAATCTAATTCATTTATATTAGATTTGAGTACAAAAATCAAACAAAATGTTAAACTAAGAAACGAAGACATGTTTCAGTGGCATGTTTTTCCCTTTTGTGATGCGGCATGGCCCTGGTTTGGGCATTTCTGATCTCTGTTGTCATTAAATTGCTACAAATGTATTTTTGCAACATGCAACATGTTCATGAAGTTAACAAACTGATGTGATTTCATCCTGCAGATCTGTGTGTCTGATCTAACAACACACTCACAACGGTGAAGCAACTAAATGAGTATAGGTAAGTAAACACACACACACACACACACATCACCCTGCATCCTTGTTTTTCAGCGTGTGTGTTTGCGCTGCAGGCTGCGACATGATGCGCACAGATGCTCAGACAAGACAGGCATGCGCTGCTGTGAATGTGAGTTTGTGCAGGGGCTTTCGGTTGTTTTTCCTGATAAATTTCCCTGATTTCATAACTGAACATCCTAATCTGTCTCCTCAATCTGCCGCTGCAAAATGCTCTTTATTAAGATGCATAGAATGCGACCCCAGTGCATGATGGGACAGGCAGGATCAGTGTTAGAGATGTTCAGATCCAGCCATGATTCAAATGATCCGCTTTATCTGCAACACACTGACAGAAATTAGATAAAAAAGAGATGAAGCTCTAATTACTTAATCATTAATCATTTAAAGACCAAAACCTCCATTAATCAAGATAAATCATTGGACAGCACTAAAAAGTTTATTTCTTGTTTTAAAACAGTTGTTTTTATTATCTCATTACCTCAAGACACGTTTCAGTATGAGTATATAGTATATATATATATATATATATATATATATATATATATATATATATATAATTTAGTTTTTATTAATGTTATATAAAAGTATTTATGATATTTTATATATAACATATATAAAATATTATTTCATATTATAAAATATTATTATATATACTGATACTTAAACGAGTCTTGAGATAATGAAATAGCAAAAACAACTATTTTAATAAGCTTATAAGCTTTTTAGTGCTGTCAAACGATTTATCTTGATCAATCGCATCCATAATAAAAGTTTACATAATATATGTGTGTGTACTTATGTGCATGCATGTATATAAGAAAAATGTTACATTTATATATAAAATATTTCTATTTATATATAATATAAATGATACATAAATATATACATGAAAATCCTTTTAAAATATATTCATGCATGTGTGTATTTATGTATACATAATAAATATACACAGTACACACATAAAGTATATTATGTAAACGCAAACTTTTATTATGGATGCGATTAATCACGATTTGATTATGTTCAGTGATTTTTTTAATGCATATTAATTATGATTTTGCTGTCTATGAGTTTACTGTTCTGTACAAACACTATAGATTTGAATATTTATTTAGCTGAATTTATATTCTATGGTATGCAGTCTTTAAATGCAGAGCATTCAAAAAACATCAGAGCAGAAATGTATGAATAATTGCATTTATTGCTGAGGTAACTGAGTTATAATGTGATTATGAATAGAGGATTAACAATCAAATAAATCTTCAGATGATATTTGTTTCTCTTGGCTCTCTCTGTCGGACATTTGCAGAATCTAAAAGAAAAGCATGAGTCAGTATTTTAATCGCAGGATCTCTGAGGGAAGAGATGAAGCGGTTTGCCGGTTAGCTACTGTCTTTCAGACAGAAATTCCCGATTATTCCCAGAAGCCGGAGGCTGCCGGGACATGCAGGCGTGTTGATGGGATCTCTGCGTGCTTCGGTCCGTCACAGACACGCACTGACAAGTTTGTAAACAAGAAGGCTGGAATATGAATGAGAAACACTTTCCCCTGCAGAGTCATTCCTGTGATGATGATCCCATTGAGACATAATCAGCCTATTAGTCCAAATCAGTGTTGAGCTGTAATCTGTTTAAACAGGCCTGATCATTACCTGCAACATAAACCCATCGCCAACTCATCCAATACACTCAGCTCATAAATTAATGCTGTCCTCATCACCTTTAATAACTCAGATTAAAAGTTTCATTAAGTTAATGGACTATCAGAATTGAATTTCAAACTACAGCAGTATTACAAAAAAAAAGTCAGATCTATTTTAGCTAAGATATTAAGAAATATTATATAAGGCTGAACAGATCAGAAGTTTATGAAGATTAAAATATTAAAAAATATACAAAAACAGTTCATAACAATCGGACTATTATTATTATTTTTTATCTAGTTATAATGCAGTAATGTTATATATTTATATGATGATTTTATAAAATCATTAATACAGTAGGGTCAGTTTGGGTAAATTGAGTCATTATATATTCTTTACTGTTTTAAATGTAATAAATCATATTCTATGCATTATATTTAATATAAGCTCTTACGATATATAATTGAAAGTTTTTATATTATAGTATATTACATAATACAAAAATATATACATATTTATCTTTTAATATAATATATATATATATTTTTAAGATTTTAAAGACATAGTACATGATATATTATTTATATATGTTCTAAATTATATATATATATGTTCTAAAAGTTTCTATATATATATTTGAATATATCTATATTTGAATTTATATAGATATATAAATATCTATAAATATCCATATATTTGAATTATATATATAGATAGATAGATAGATAGATAGATAGATAGATTTAGGATATAAAGATAAAAATAGATAAAAGTACAATTATGATTATATAACAATATATTATAAATAATATAAATGTAAAAATATCATTTTTTAAATAAAAATATAAAAATAAAGTATATAATAAAATATATACTTTTATATATAATTAAAATATATACATATATATACTATCAAAATTATATAATTGTTTAAATAAAATGTTAAATGCATTTTTTTTTTTTTTTTGAAGTATTATGTAAGTAGTGTGTACTACTAGTAAATGCAAGTGTTTTAGTATGGAATAGTGCACAGCATACTTGCATAGCCTAGTTAGAAGCTGTTTGAGTGAAGTAGCCGCAGAGCTACTGGTTGCATGTAGAGTTTGTTTGAGCTCCGCCTCTAAACCCTCACATAAACCCTCACATAAACTATCTGAACTATTTCAACACACACACAGAGACAGAGAGAGAGAGACAGAGAGAGAGAGAGAGAGAGAGATTTGATTTCAGTGGATCATGGAGCAGCGCTCTGACCGCGGTGTGTCGGAGTCTGCTGCCCGCACGGACGCGCTTCTAACACGGTTACTTTTGCTGCGGAGCGCCGCTGAATGGAACTAAAGCTGGAGGATCGGATCGGTACCGATGGCTGATCCTCTGCGGAGGACAATTCTTGCCAAACTCAGGGGCAAGAAACCCAAAGGGAAAGACGCGAGCACCGCGAACCGGCCAAGAGAAGGTAAAGAAAAAGTTTCTCAGACGCAAACCGAGAGAAATTACATATCAAACGCGATGAGGTGTGTGAATGCGGATCCGGTGGCCGCTTTCGGCTACAGCGCGGTTCCCCGGTGCGATCAAAGCGAACGGACCGAGCTGAAGCGCCTCCACACGCCGCGGGTCCGCGGAGACTCGATCGGCTTCAGCGGCTGCCACTTAAAACCCAGACCAGAGGCTTCAAAGCCAACAGATGGTCAAGATCTAAAGAATAAAGAGCCAAATGTTACATCACTCGAGCAAAAGGCCGGGAAAAACATTACGAGCGACTTTAGGAGCCCCCAACCTCACGTGTTTGATTATATAGACGCGGAAAGCGATCTAATTCAGGTTATAGAAAGTTCGCTGGAATATCACGGAGATTTTAGGATGCCCACATTACAAAGTCCGACTTTTTTCCCCACTGATCTGGAAGTAACATTGGCCCCCGGGCTGAGAGACGGGGCCCCTCGACACCACTCAGTCGACAGTGAGGACGACGATTATTATGATAATCAAATTCTGCCCTTTTATGAGTCTTACACTCACTTGAATGAGCGAAATAAAAATATCGTCGAACCAACATCGGCACCGGGATCTAACAAAACCGCGCAAGAAACCAACAGACTGAAGTCCCAACTAAAAGAGGCGTATTATTTGCTAATAAACACAATGCATAACATCAGTTTCGATGGTCAAGTCGAAGATAACGGATTTGTGGATCAGAGTAGCGCTAGTCAATCCCACGATAGCGTTAGCATAGGAAGCGACGCGTCGGAAGAACGTCGGAACGATTCTGATTCGGCGTTGTTTGCGTTTCTCGGACGATGTGGGGTGGGATTGACGGGGTCTTCGCAAAGTAGGAGTTTGCAGAATATTCACGACGCGAATCCCAAACTGACGCTCCAGCGTTCGGTGAGCGATAGCAAGGTGAAGTACTCATCAAACCGCCACGAAGAAGAGCCACGAACTGTGGTCACATCTGGTTGCGACGCACAACTAGCGAATCCTACGGAAATCCTAGCGACTCACGCTTCGACGCGCCAATCCTGCAATG
Source organism: Tor tambroides (assembly GCA_021397915.2). Classification (NCBI taxonomy): domain Eukaryota; kingdom Metazoa; phylum Chordata; class Actinopteri; order Cypriniformes; family Cyprinidae; genus Tor; species Tor tambroides. Next base: position 6,489 of record JAFVLL020037133.1, on the reverse strand, counting down.
GCGCAACGGTGCCCAAACATCCAGGAGTCACCGTCAACAAGATGCAAGAGTGGATGCAGAAAGGTCGCGTTCTTTCGTCTGAGATGAAGCAGAGGATCGCGGGTTCGTCGCTGAAAGCCAATCACGCGAGGCCGAGAACGGCGCGACAGCAGACAGGTATGATTCGCCCGCTGGCGTGGAGGACCTTCAAACCATCTCATTCATCTCACAATCTCCTGTGGAAAACGCTGGGAGAGCTTCTGGGTGTCTTTTAACCGGTGCTGGGTTTTTTCCTCCTCTTCCTTCATGATAGTTCTGGGACAATAAATCGGTGCTTCGCGATTCGTGGATTGATTCTGAGATTATCGGAATGCATTGCGATTCTCTCTGGAATCGATTCTGAGCTTAGTTTTTAACAGCAGATGGCACTGGGTGCTTTAGAAACAGCTGTACTCTGCTTGCTTCTAGTTTAGGGCTGCAAAACGATTAGTCGCAATTATTCGATTCAAAATAAAAGTTTACTATATGTACTACATGTACTATAGATATATATATATATAGTGAGTACACTCACATATAGTCTGTAAACAAACTTTTATTTTGGATCGTTTAATCACGACTAATCGTTTTGCAGACCTATTCTAGTTCACACACACCACTTGAACATAAAATAATCATTAATAAAGTTCGAAAAGGTTGAAGCGAATTACATGGGTGTTCACAGTGGGCTGTGTTTACATTAATCTCACGTCAAAAAAGCATAAAAACCAAGGTGCAAGTACATTTAACCGCTTACATGACTCAACATGCACAAGGGCTCTTCTTCCTGAGTGTTTGAGTGTGCGGTTAAAAACTGTCTCTTAGAGCGCCATCTGCTGTTAAAAATTAAGCTTTAAGAGGGAATTGCGATGCATTCTGATAATCTCAAAAGCGATACACGAATCGCGATTCATCAATTTATTGTCCCAGGCCTGCTTCATGACTAATGGTGTTTCACGTAACACGTTTGGCCGAAGCGTGCTGGCGGGCCCAAGCTCGATTGGTTCCTCTCCACTAACACACTCACTCTCTGAATAATTCATTTCACGCTTGTCCTCTTGGTGATGGTGGTGGTTTTGTGCTGATGTTAATTGCGAATGTTTATTGTGTTGAGATGCTCGAACCCTGATAAGACGTGACCCAGCAGATGGTTGGGTTTTAAAGGTCACTCGTCCACTGTCAAGTATGTATCCAAGAAAACAAGTGGTTAACAGCTATCCTGTATCATGAAACCAACAGGAATCGTTTTAATTTTGCTTACCATTAATATATTCTAATTCCAGTGTAAACCACAAATCTGAAAGCATCAGAGTACGTTTTGTGATATGCATGCATGCACCGTTTTACAGTGAGTGTTGAAGATTTCATGCAAGTTTGTTGTATTTTGTTTGTGTGTAGAGCAGGAACTTTGACTTCGTTTAGGTTTATTGCATGTAAACAAATGTTTCTGACAGATGCACTTCAAAATACAGTCATGCTTTAAATGCAAGGCTTTAAGAAATTATGTAATAACGTTGAAGACTAAAAGGCTTTGTAAACTGGTTTCCAGGACAGATTTAAGGATAACACTAGTGGAGTTAATCTCTTGTGTGTTGAATGTGGCCTTTGGGCAGCTGGTGTAGAAATAATAGAGTTCAAACCGAATGCTCTTTTCTGCCATGCGAGCAGATTTAGAGGACGTGGATGCAGTCTTCGTGGAGATTCACAATGCAATTACATTTATGCTTTTGGCAGATGCTTTTATCCTGAATGACTTAAAGGAATAGTTCACCCAAAAATGTAAATGTAATCCAAGATGTAGATGAGTTTGTTTCTTCATCAGATTTGGAGAAATGTAGCATCACATCACTTTCTCACCAATGGATGTGAATGGGTGCCGTCAGAATGAGAGTCCAAACAGCTGATAAGAACATCACAATAATCCACACCACTCCAGTCCATCAGTTAACATCTTGAGAAGACAAAAGCTGAAACAATCCAGCATTAAGACATTTTTAACTAAAGTCCATAATCCATAATAACGCTTCCTCCAGTGAAAAAGTGCATCTCCTGTTGTCTCTCACATCAAAATCCAGCCTCATATTTGTTTAGAGCTGTTTTGATCTGTGCAGATTTCTCTCCTGATTCAGACCAGACCACTTTTTCACTGGAGGAAGCGTTATTATGGATTATGGAGTCATATTTTACTTAAAAATGTCTTAATGATGAATTTGTTTCTTACAAACACAGCTTTTGTCTTCTCAAGACATTAACTGATGGACTGGAGAATGTGGATTATTTGTGGATTATTGTGATGTTTTTATCAGCTCTCATTCTGACGGCACCCATTCACATCCATTGGTGAGCAAGAGATGACTGATTTTGTAATCACTGTGCATTTCCTAAGAATAGAACCCATGACTTTGGCATTGCTAGCGCATTTTCAGGGAGTGTGGCCAGGAAGCATGTTTGTTTTTGTGAAGACAACTGTTAATTTACACACACAAAACCTGTCTGCACATAAACTCTGTGTGTGTGTGTGTCGCCCAGACAACATTATGCTTAACAATTTTGCACAAATAATGTATCTGCCGACAAGCCGGTGGTGTTTGTTTTTGGCCGGAGGGAGCTGTTCTCGAGTGAATTCCTGTCCCATGGAAACACGGAGCCCCGGGGAGGGAATATTTGGAATGCCAAGGCCTTGTTTCACTTGTTTGCTCTCTGTTCCTCAGGGCTTGAATGCAGCAGGGATTAGAAAAGAGACATTACATGTTCGTTAAGGTAGGATTAGTCCGTCCTGTTATCCACGTCTTATTTTAATCTCAGGTGTCTGAGGTTTGAATGAGTAGACTGAATTTATTTTAGTAGCATTTGTGTGCTGATCTGTTTAGTAAGCTTGGTTTATTTTAGGAAAGCGATCAAGTCATATTTTAACCCTTAATTCAAAGGGAAAGAACAGATTTATTTTTGCTAAAATAAAAAGGAGACCTGTTTTTGTATCTTTAATATTATTTGCATTGATTTTTTTTTTTTTTTTTTTGACAATTACGCATTAATTTTTCCCCTCCCAAATTGTAATCACTGAAAATATTTTTCTTAATGGTTGAAGAAAAAATATAATAAATTATGTTTTATTGTATTTTATTTTTAAATATATATTTTATATAAATATTTAAAGTTGTACAAAAAGTCCCAACTACTATAATACATATAATTGATGCTATAATTTATTAATTTTTGCTAATTTTCCCAATTATGATTCTGCTTACTGTTACTGTATTTTAAACAAACAAACAAATAAATACATTTATTGTTACTGTATTTAACTTTTTAGGAAAACACATCATTTTTTATCACATCTGCATCTTTAATATTATTTGAATTGTGACATTTTTTTGACAATTAAGCATTAATTTGCCCCTCCCAAATTTTAATTACCAAAAGTATTGTTATGAATGTTATATATATATTATATTCAAAATCATATATTTTATATACCCATTTAAATAATAAATTTGTACAAAAATGAGTTCGAACTACTATAATAAGTATGCAGTGTATATTTGTTTTACTTCCTTTAATTGCTGCTGATTTTAGTTATTGAATAAATTGTTGTTTGCAGTTAGGATTTTCTTTACTCTTACTGTATTTAAAATAATGAGATTTTTTATTTTTATAATAAAATTATGTGCATAATCATCATTAAAAAAATAATGTCACAATGCAACAATTGTGATTGGTGTAACAATTTGATGCTGTTTGAAGATGATGTGCTGTTTATGTATTTTGGGTGATCTTGTTGGTTTGCAGTGGGATCTTTGTTGATTGTTGTTGCTGTCGTGATTTGTGGTTGTCTACGATGTGATGTTGGTTTGTGCTCCTAATGAGCTTAGTTGTTTGCAGATGGGGCTTTGTTGATTGGTCATGTGTTTATCTTGGGGGAGATGGGTTTGGATGTTTGTGTGCTCCTGATGGGGGTCGTGTGACCGAAGCGTTTGACCGAAACGTTGTGTTAATAAATATTACTTCTTTGCAAGTTACGATAGTGTGCGGGAATTGCTTGTCTGTTAAAACGATCCACCTGGTTGGTTCTATTATCCTACGCACCTATCACTTGCAGGTGTGCGATGGAGTTTGTTTACTACAATGCAACAAAAAAAAGTACTTTTTTTTTTTTTTTTTCCACACAGATTCACACACACATTCATATCCACTATAGTTGCAGTGATATATGTGACCCTGGAGCACAAAACCAGTCATAAGGGTCAATTTTTTGAAACTGAGATTTTAATAAATAATCTTTCCATTGATGTATGGTTTGTTATGATAGGAAAATATCTGGCTGAGATACAACTATTTGAAAATCTGGAATCTGAGGGTGCAAAAAAATCTAAATATTGAGAAAATCATCTTTAAAGTTGTTCAAATGAAGTTCTTAGCAATGCATATTACTAATCAGAAATGAAGTTTTGATATTTACGGTAGGAAATTTACTAAATATCTTCATGGAACATGATCTTTACTTAATATCCTAATGATTTTTGGCATAAAAGAAAAATGGATAATTTTGACCCATACAATGTATTTTTGGCTATTGCTACAAATATACCCCAGCGATTTAAGACTGCTTTTGTGCTCCAGGGTCACATATTGGCGAACCAGTGCAGTAACATTGTGTCCAGTGCTGCTGTAACGCAGTGATCTGATTGGCTGGCGCTGGCGTTGACATCATAACGAGATTGAATATCAGAATGCAGTGTTGTGTTCGTGGAATGTCTGCAGTCTGGAGTGAAAGAGCGTTGAGATGCGGCTGCTGTAGTAATCATGGGAATACTCTCAGATGACAGAAAGTGAGAAACCGGAGCACCGGACATGAAGGAGCCCTGAGAGACGCCTAAAAACAGCCAGAAACCCAGAGCAAACTCAGAGCAAATGACTGAAAGCCATTGCATTAGATAGAAAAATAATATAAAAACAAGTGTCATTTTCTCTAAATAACATTGCTGCACTTTTGAGGGAAAAAACTGTTTGTACAGTTTGAAATGATAAAACAATAGTTCTTCTATGGCATCGTGAAACACCTTTATTTTTAAGAGTTTAGTGTTGAAATTATATTATTATTGTGCAAAATATTGACACTTTCTGTGATATTTCAACATTTGAGACATGCAGATACAGACACTTTGTTTGATATTTTGTGTCTTTAACTTTTATAGATACATTTGTTCTGAATTTTTGGGTTTTTACAACTTTTAAATAAGAAAATTGTATGAAAAGTTGTTTTTTACCTTGAATGTTTCAGTTAGTCTCCATGAAACTGAAGTGTCATTGTGATTGAAGTTACAATGGCAAAACATTTGGTAGAAAAAGGCACTTTGTGCAGTTTGAAAACAATAGGTCTAGGTCTTTTTTGTTGAAAAAAGTTGTTTTTGTGTTTATGAAGCGTTAGTGGATATAAAAGATCCTTCAGCATTTAAGACATGCAAATATAAACAAATAATTTGATATTTTATTATGTAATCTAATGGCATTCAGATATTTTTAAGTGTTGCTGTGGATTTTTAGGTCGTTTTATGACTTTTAAATGAGAAAAATGTGTTTTTTCCCTTGCTGTTTTGAGTCAGTCTCCATGACACATCAAGACATTGTGATTGTAGTTTTAATAAATTAATAAAAACATAGTCACATGTAGATTCGGAGAAAGAAATACAGCATCAGGCACTGTAGAAATATCTGATAGTAATTTTTTTTTAAAAGATAGTAAAGCAAGTGTCATTTCTTGTGCAGAAACACACTTTACAAGCAAAATATTTGGAGGGAAAAAAAGCAGTTTGAAATGACAAAACAACAGATCTAGTGTTGAAAATGACATTATTTTGGCTTGATTCTTCTGCAGAAGTATTTATAAATGTAAACAATACTTAAAAACACCTGGGAAATATACACACATACACTTCTGCTCATCAAAGCTGCATTTATTTGATCAAAAATACAGAAAAATAATAGTAAAATTGTAAAATATTATTACAATTTAAAATAATGATTTTTTATTTTAATATACTTTAAAATATAATTTATTTCTGTGACCAAATCTGAATTTTCAGCATCATTACTCCAGTCCTCAGTCACATCATTCTTCAGAAAACATTTTAATATGCTGATTTATTATCAATGATATTATCAATATAATATCAATATATTTACAGCGGGTAAAATAAGTATTGAACACGTCACCATTTTTCTCAGTAAATGTATTTCTAAATTTTCACCAGATGTTGGTAACAACCCAAGTAATCCATACATACAAAGAAGACAAAACAAATAAGTTCAGAAATTATGTGTAATAAAATGGAATGACACAGGGAAAAAGTATTGAACACATGAAGAAAGCGAGGTGCAAAAATGCATGGAAAGCGTGTTCAATACTTATTTTACCCGCTATATATATATATATATATATATATATATATATATATATATATATGTGTGTGT
>JAFVLL020037132.1:0-20211 GCA_021397915.2 Tor tambroides | reverse complement strand
GCGTAAGACGCCGTGGCGAATGGGCTTGCTACATCATGCTCGCCCCGCGAGTCAATGCTAGCTGAAGGACAGCGAATCACAGCGTATCTGACAACACTGAGCCTCATCTACAAACATACAGCCAACGTTTGGAGTGGTCATAAACATCTCCCATTAGAAACATCTATCCATTAGAATAATACTCTACAGTAATCTGCACAGAGCCAAGAGTCAATGTGTAAAAACATTTCACAGCACATTGGCTTACCTTGGCTTCATTCTACAAGTACAGAAATGACTAATGTGACAAAAAGTGAGGCAACATGACGTTTTTATCTAGATTTAGATACACTCTGATACAAAACTCAGTTTTTAATCATGACATTAAATTGTGATGTGTTACCTGTTTGTGCAAAAAAGCAACACTACAAATGTGATAATAGATCTCTCTTTAAAAATAAAGGCAAACATATTTGTTTCTTCACTTTTCTGTCTGTTGTGCCGGTGATGTCCGTGTCTTGGGTTTAGAAATGTGTCTCCTTCTCTGTGATGGTGGAGATCTTGCCGTCCGCCCTCATTTTGGCATCAGCATCATTGATAGCGTAGGGACCCCTGGAGCTGAGGCGTCCCCTCATTATCAGGTCAGAGCTGGGTGTGGTCAGCTTTTTGATCCTCTGCAATTACATTCGTATGATAATATTGTGAGTGCAACTGAGGAACGTTACAACTGGACAAAGCACACAGAACTACCGTCTTGTCCTTACAGTACGGTAACTTACATTTGTGAGATGTTACAAGAATATTTTACTATACAAGCAAGGGTTCAAGGTTCATATGTTCCCATTAGCCCCTACTGGTAATGCTGTGGTGCCTTTTTGAGAGAAAAAAAAACAAACAAAAAAAAAAAAAAAAAACACATTTCTACGTCTTTGCCATCACAGCTTGGGACAGTCAGTAGCAAAGGGTTTGAGGTCTCATGCTGCCTTCAGCCATTTCATTTTGTCGTAGCATTTTCCAGACTGAACAATCACATGACATTTATGGCTCAGGTGATTGGCTCAAGACAATCTGTGGTCCCACACGCAAAGATGCTTGATTCAAGCTGGAGTCATGCGCCAGCTGAACAGCTGCCATTGAAATGAACTGGAATGCTTCTCCAGATATCATAGACCTACTTGATTTTTATTGCTCTGAACTTCCACACTTTTTTACATAAAAAAAGAAAATAGAATACATATAAAAATTGTTTATTTTCAGATACATCAATTTTTCCTCCTTGTTTTAAGAATAAATGTGACAAACACTTTCCAATGGAGTAAGAAAAATAAACTTAAGGTATATTCTCTGCAAACAAGTCTTATGTTCTTGCTTGCATTAAAGATGTTTAGATTGTTGGTGGAAATCAGTGCAATATTAGTGATTGAGACACAAACCTCATCACATGCTTTCTGAAGCAGACACAATCAATAAGACATGACACAATGGGGTCATGTCAGGGCAGCGCCCGCATCACGCCCGCACTGTGGCATCAGTTCTGCACTACACCACAGTATCTCCACACTCCCGCTGCGCCACGACAACTTTCATCTTTGCCATGTCATGGCACCTCAAGAAATATGATGTTTTTCTCTCAAGTACACACTGAAAAATGTGCACTTTCTAGCTCCTATCTAAAATCGTTGGCAGCAGTATGAGCGGTTCAGTCAGGTGAATCAAGGACAGTGAAGGAGGTAGGAAATGATGACTCATGTTTTCAGTGATGTTTATCGGGTACAAAGAGCAATGCAGAAATCTGAATATATGCTAAAAGACTGAATGAATCGAAGAATGCATGCTCATAACTGACGGTATAGCTTGCCTGGAAGCTAATGATAAAAATACGTTTTTGGAAAGTTAAAGAAACAATGTAAAATGAAGACAATGTGTTCATATTGTACTCCACTTCTAGGTGGCTGATCTTACAGAGTGTCATGTATAATATGATTTTTGTCCAGAGAGTCAGACATTCTTGTTTCCATTGAAACTCAAGGGTTCCAAACTCATCTTAAATCATGATTATCAGCTTTCGCTCATGTCGCTCTAGAGTCACTAAAGCAAAAGGCAAACCAATTACAGAGACATTTTACAATTCATGTTCATTTTTCACTTCAACTTTTCACTCAAACTGTTATGCTGATACTATAATTTGCTAAGAAAAGACATTAAAATAGCAAAATAACTAATTAAATACATAATTTTCAGTAACACTTTAGATTAGGGAACACTGTTGACTATTACCTTGCTTATTAGCATGAATTTACTAGCATATTGACTGTTTATTAGCATTTAAGAAGTACTAATTGATGCCTTATTCTGCATGGCCATATTCTAGATCTCTTAACCCTACGCACTACCTAAACTTAACTACAACAACTACTACCTTACTTACTATAAATAAGAAATAAATCAGGCACTTATTGAGAGAAAACTCTTAGTTAATTGTAAGTGTGTTCCCTAATCTAAAGTGTTACCTAATTTTCACTAGTGGTCTTAGATTTGGACTATGCTGCGCAGAATGGACAACCCATATAGCACACAACGTCCAGAAAAAAAAAAAAAAAAGAAACAGAAGGCCTTTACCTCACGGAAAGTTCCTTCCGTCTTCCAGATCTGAAATAAGATTCCCAGAGGGATGCAAATCATAGAGGCCATGGCCATCATCCAGCCAATGCCATAACCCCAGTCTGGATATGTGTACACATTATTATACTTCAGCGGTTTGTACTTGATCAAGAAGAACAAAAAGATGCCCTGAAAAGATAATCACATGGCCAATAATTAACATTTATCACTCACAGCCTGTAAACATTGACTCTCTGTACATCCAACTGAACTCACAGCGCAGATGCCTGGTGTGAAGAACTTCCAGCACCATTTGATGAAGAAGATGGGCTTGTATCCAATCATGTCCTCAATGTTCAAATAAAACCTGTCGCTACCTGGGGATAAAGATTACACTTTTCACTTAAAATGTCACATTTTATGTATTATATACTGCAAAAATAACACTTGTATTTAAAGGACACTGAAAACCACTGTATTTCTGCTGCAAACATATTTCAATCATCCATTACATGCACTGTCTGGCTCTTGCCAGCAGATGGCATTATGGTTACAGAAATGTGATGACACTGTGAACAGCCTCACCACTGACACAAATAATTCTGACAGAAAAGCTTCTACTGGCCTGGCATAATGTGTCACAAGACCTTGTTCAATAGTAATTTCATGGACTTTTTAAATCAAAGGCTATCTCTACTTCAGGTGATTATACCTAAAGAATCTTTACGCAACATACTTCTGTAACATTTGGCAGTTAAAGGGTAAAAACTGCATTAGAGTGAGAGTGCTCAGCTGAGGATGTCTAGACTAGTGTCTAGACTTAGTAATAAAGATGTTAAGTGATGAACACTGTTACACCAAAACAAAGCGATCTCTTACCATAGATCCAGCCAATGCAGATGGACTCAAAGATGGCCACAAACAACAGACACATGCCACTGGCTGCATACGAGTCAAAGAGCTGGAACACGTACATGCCACCCTAACAGAGCAGAGTCATGCACAGTCAGAGGAATACAGGACAAACACTCAAGACAACATGAGACACCTACAATATCAGGATGCTCACATGCGCTCAATGCATTTCATGGATCTGGGAGAGCACTACTGGCACATGGAAAATGGCAAAGCTTTAAGAGCATCCTCATCTCCCTCTCATCCTAGTAACAGAATATCTGACACTCCACACTGGAGAGGCTTGGTTCCACAGTCAGACAGCTTTATTCATGAAACACAGAGTGAAATTGTTCACCTGACTGCACATTACAGGCAGAGAGCTTCCTCCTGTCTCAGCCTGAATGCAGGCCTATTTTTACCCTCACTCCAGCCATAAATGCAAAACAGGAAACCACAGTAACGTGCCAGGTGCTGACAGCAATATGCCAAGACATTGATGCTATACACCATCATTACAGGGAAAAATCCACTAAAAATCATGCTTTTTTACACGTTAAAAACTGTTTACCAGCATCGAGAGGCATGGGTTAACTCAATTAATCCAAGCATGTCTTGTAAGGACAAACCAACATGATTATGTAAACAGCAAATCTGCTTGTCCTTGACAAATAAGACACCTGGATTTTTCACTATCATGTATTATGTTTTTTATGAGATTATGTCGACACATGCTTACAACAGATCCATCTGGGGAAGACTGTTTTTTACTTAACATCAGCACTGAGAAACATAAATCAATGGTGATACTAACGCCACTGGAAAGAACACGTTTGTACACAACAATATGACTTTACCTCTGTCAACATTATTAGACCCACGAAGAACGAAGCCACAGACATTCCCAGGATGAGAAGCTCTCGCCGATAGCCCACGCGGAAGGTTTTGGGATACATGTCCACGATTGCAGTCACAAGACTCTCCACACACACAAACTACAAAGAGAAGATCATGGCAGAGTTATTACTGTTAACTAGAACTAAAGCCATTGAAAGTTATTTGAAATTTAAAAAAAAAAAAAAAAAAAGTTCACTGAAAAAAAATAAATAAAACTAAGATTTATTTTATCTTAGCTATTTGCCAAGGCGACACTTATAATTTCTGTTTGTTTAAGTACTAAAATAACTAAAAAGAACTAAATCACGGATTCAAATCTCAGTTTGACAGTTTAACAGCTGAGCCAAAGCCTCCGTTACTTATTTGAAAACATCGCTTTAGCAGGGGCGGTTCTAGACCACAGTACCTGGGGGGGGGGCTATGAACGCCACTTGTACTTTTAGGGGGCACACTTTTAAAGTTCATCTTAACCTACTTTCTGTATTATTGATTCTGTCATTTTTTCACCATGTCATGCATCACTGCAACTCTAGAAGTTAACCATTTCAACTTGAATGTTTCATCATCTTTCATTTATTTGACAAATAATTTTGCACTGTAGTGTCAGGGGCGTCAATGTTTTTGAGGGGGGCACGAGTTAAGGGGGGAAGCCTCATCATGTTTGTCATGTGACACACCAGCCACGATAGCACTGTATAACTGATACAGGCTTGTGTTTTATTTATTTTTTCCTTTTGATTCGAAATATTTCCAAACGTGTTAACTATATCATGAAATAACTCGATTCTCAAATATGTGTAAGTAAATGGGCAAAGTAGCTTTATAGTGTAATCTTTTAACTGCGCACAAAATCCTGTCTTTTTACTCAAGTACCAGATATGGGTGTCATGCCATAAAATATTTTTAATACAACTGACTTTGTATTTAATGTGAATTTAATAAAAACATTGTAAATTACCAATTATAACACTTTCATTATACAGAAAGAGAGCAAAGAACTTTTACATTATCAAATAACTTTTTCACTTAGGTCTAGCGAGTTCAAGCACTCTCAAAAACTCATTAAAATCACTGAAGCGGTTTACATTGTGAAATGAATTTATTACTTACATTCGTCCGCACATCTACACTCTGTTATTTCTAATGAGAGAATTCAGTCAGCGAGCACAGTGAACAAGACAGTGGCATTTGACTGAGCAATGACTCATCTGAACACCTCTGATTGATCACTGCATTCATAAGCTCAACAGAATCATGTGCGATTGGTTATAATGCGCAGCGCTGTAGAAACGCGCAAGTCTCTGACTCTGCGCCAGTCAGCGAATGCGGATTTGAATTTAGCATAGTTTACAGGAAAAACTGCGCATTGCACCCAAAATAGTTTGGTGAGGTATGATTCCAAATTTATGGGGGCCAGAGGGGGGCGGACAAGCTTGTTGACATGGGGGCACTGGCCCTGGCAGAATCGCCCCTGCGCTTTAGAGCTAGTAACAAAGAAACATTAAGTTGCTTCATTGAAAGCTTATTGTATTGCTGTATTAAAAGCTCACTGTATTATGTAGAGTATTATGAGAGAGAGCTCAATCATATTTAAATACAAATACAATTAGTCTGAAGGTCCAAAAAAAGGAATATTTTTGATATTCAAAGATATTTGTCGTGCTGTCGTTTCATCTGTTAAGGATGATTCCGATGACAGCGCTGCTCAGTGCATTTGTTGACTGCATCTCACAAGGTGTTGTTGAAACTAAAAATAACTTCCTTGTTTACAACCCTGTTTCAGTCTCTTTCAATATAAAAGTTTACTGCTGAGTCACTCATAAAACGGTCTCGTCACCATCTAATGGCGGAACAATGTAACTAAAATCATCATCACGACCACAACCATTTCTCAATACTAAACACTATGATTAAATACTACTTTATTTATATAAAATATTTATTTGATAATAATATTTAATAAACAATGACAGCCATCATAAAAGTTTCTAGGCAATTCAGTCAAAAGTACAAAGGCAGCGCTCTGATACAGCATTAAAATTATATAAAATATAACATGAGATTTTGCCTTCAGCCAAAACTGTTTGCTCTGGAACAAATTAATGAGACCACAGATTGCCCATTAGATTTACCAAAAACAAATTATATCATCATGTTTAACCACTATAGAAACATCAGAGCCAGCGGCAAATTCCAGAAGAACTGGAATATTAAAGTCTAAACAATTGCATTCTTGCCTAAACACCTCTTAAAACTACATTCTGCGACACAAAAGCATCATTATTTATACAATTATAGTGGATTTGGCCATTCCCCATGATACTCACTGTGAGAAATACTGCAAGCAGAGTGATACGGTGAAACAGTTGGAGTTCTGTTATCACTAGAATACGGCACTGCTGGAAAAGGCTCTCAGCCAATCAGATTGGAGGACCAGAGAAAAACTTTTTTCCTCACTTCACTTTTCATGGTTTCTTATTTTTATGTTTTATTTTATTTTATTTATTTTTTTTTTTTTTTGCTCTCTTTCTTTACAATAACTGACACTTGTTTTGATATTTAATATCATTTTGATATAGTTAATATCAAAAGACTTGTTTGATATATTAAAGTGACATTCATTAAGTGGGGCAACAGTGTCCAAATTTTTTAGGCCTGTATAAACAACCACCACAGCGGTTGTACTGCAAAATTCTAAAAAAAACAACACTAATTAATGTTTGAAATAAAATATAAAATGCTGTAAATATAATATGCTGAAAATATAACCCCAAAATGTTTTGAGTGTGTGTGTGTTTGTGTTTGACAGAAAAAAAAAACAGTATACATGTTTAATACAACAAGCTGAGTAGATAATGGCATATTCTTGGTTAAATTATTAATCTGAGGGAATTGTTTACAAAATGTGTGCATTTGTCACCTGACTGTCGAGCCCGAGGAAGATGAGCATCATGAAGAACAGGCAGGCCCACAATGGAGACCACGGCATCATGGTCACAGCTTTAGGATACGCTATGAACGCTAGACCAGGACCTGAAATACATTTCACAATACAATAACTAACACTTTCTGTTTTCATTTTGTTAGAAAGACAGAAAGTTACAAGTACAAAGTTAGTCCTACGGAGGGGTAAAAACAGGCCATAAACTTCATGTACTGGGGTGCGTTTTCCAAAAGCATTGTTATCTAACTATTGTTCCATTGAACTCTATTTGTAACAACAGAACTTGCAACCATAGTTGCTTTTGGGAAACACACCCCTGGTTGGGTACTAAGAGAGCATGCGTTAGACTGGCAAATTCAGCAGTCTCAGTGACGGTCCTGGTGAAATGGTCTAACCACGCCATGTGGTTTGGCTCTGGTTTTGCTGTACAGAGACTCCTGTCCAAAAGCAGCAAGCCAAGAGCAGAGATCACTGTGCCATAACACTAGAGTAATATACTAGAATATCAGCTTAGAACTTCTGTTCATCAAATAATATCGGCTGCAGAAAAATGCCAAGAGTGGAGCTTTAGTAAAAGCTCATTAAATAACGTTTATGGATCACTTATTGAAAGTGTAGTGGCTGAACACGTTTCCCTGTATTGTTCTTTTTTTCTGTATTGTACAGGAACAGGTTTGAGAACCACTGCTCTAAGCTTATAGTTTTGTGGTTCATCAACTGAATACATGTTTGCATAAAGTTCCGGAACATCTTTATTTTAATAATAAAGTCAGATAATTTCTAAAACCCTTCAAAGTGTATTTCAGTCACTTTTACAGTCAGCCTTGCTCTACTGTAGTAAATAAGTAATGCTGAATTGTTGAATAAGTCATACAATAAGAAGCTTTCTGAGAAGTGCTTTAAATTGCATGAGTCCAAACACACCACACTCAGACATCTCACAGTAGGCTACTGTATCTCAAATAAAAAAAAATAAATTAAAAAAAAAAACTTCACTCACACATATTACTTTTCTACAGTATATAAATGAGCCAAAGTAATTAGAATTACTATAGATTGACCCAAATTTGCAAATTTATAAACTTAAGCTTTTTTATTGTTAAAAACATTCCCAAAGAAAGGTTTCAACAGATTTAGCTCACAAATTCACACTCACCTGACTCTGCCACCGCCTCTATTGGCACATTCTGTTCATATGCCATGAAGCCCAAGACAGAGAAGATGGCAAATCCTGCCACAAAACTCGTGCCACTGTTCAGACAGCACAGCATGATGCAGTCCCTGCAAAGACAACATGCAGCACTTCACATCCACTGCACTAATACATAGGTATTCACCCCTCTGTTGACTTTCAGCACAGTGGAGTCACAGTGGACTTCATTTTTTGTCATTGATCAACAGAAAACAACTTGTTCATGTCAAAGTGATTAAAATATGAATGAATTTGTGTTTAAAAAAAAAAAATAAAAAAATATTTGATTCCATAAGTATTCATCCCTTTTAATTTTTTTTTTTTTTTTTTTTTTTTTTTTTTTTTTTTTTTTTTTTTAAATAGGCAAATAATCTGTATATTACAAAAATTTCTGTAATATACTTTAATTAATTGTAATATAAACACATCTCTGGAAAATAGAATGTCCACCTTCTGGTTAAGTCAGTTTTGTGTCAGAACTTGCACCATGAAGAAAACAGAACACAAAAAAAAGACAGGGCAGAGGATGGAGAAAAGATGGATTTCCAAGAAGAAAAATTAATGACTGAAGAACACTGGCAAAGGAAACCAACAGAAAACCAGTGAAGGAGTTGGTGACAGAGACTGGAGAGACGGTTACCAGCATTATGAGAAAGTGGCAAAGTGAAGCCAACATTAAATACTGCATGTCATATCTCAGCAACAACATGCCAGAGGACGTGGGAAGGTTTCTATGATCTGATGAGAGCAATATCGATGAAGTCCTGATCTCAGACCAACAAGTAAACGTTTGTCCACGCACAATCTCCAGGTAACCTGACTGAGCTTGAGCAGTTTTGCAGAGAGTGGAGAATCACTGCAGTGATGAGAGCAAAGCTGAGAGATGCAAAGATGCAAACCATGCTGCCGGTGGTGCTTCTGCTAAATACACGCTTGAAAAGGAAGAATGCTTATAGTAGTGAAATAAATTTATACAACTACTTTGACAAGAAAGAACATTTTTCTGTTGACTAAAATAGTTATTCAAAATAAACACAGTAAAAGTTCCAGGAGGTTGTATAGGCACTGTAAACTTATCACTTGACTGGACTCTCACCTGTAGCAGTTGTTGTTGTAGCTGTTGTAACTGCCGAGAGCCGTAAGACAGCCCAGACATATAGCATATGAGAAGAAGATCTGAGTGCCTGCATCCACCCACACCTGCAACAATCACTAATTAATAACCCAACCATAACTGCTGTCATTCATTATACTGGTGCTGCCATGCGATTGTAAGACACATGCTCTAGATGTCATTTATTCTGAGTGAGAAGATGTAGTCAAATATTAATTGCCAGTTCATTAATCACTAATTCTCAGTTTTTTTTCTGACACCACCCATAATTTTACTTTTTGTATTTTACATTTTAACCCTTTCAACCGAAGCAAGAAGCAAATAGCAAATTACATGACATAGTAAAGTTGTTTGATCTTCTTTCTTTTTAAAAGACAAGAAGAAACTACTGTTAAAAAAAAAAAAATCTTACTTTCATTTGTCCATATAATGACTACAGAATCATGGGATATTACATCAAAAACCATGGATCACATGTTTTGGTTTTGGGCTTGTTTTGTTAGACCAGGTCACTCACATATTTTCCAAGTGAGATGGGGCAATAGAGCTATGAATAAAGAAACTGCTCAGACAGGAATGTGAATATGCATTGTTGTAAATGACTTCTAAATTATATATGGATGTAATATTAAAACAAACAGAAAACAGAAAGTGGCATTCTCATTACTTACAGGAGATGATCCCAATTAAAAATATAGCTCCGAGCAGCAATTAAGGGGCCAGGAACAACAGAAGAGCTTAGGGGCTGTCTGTAATTACTCATTAAAGACCAAAGTTCTCCAACCCTGTTCCTGGAGAGCAACCTTCCTGTAGACTTAAGTTCCAACCCTGCTTCAACACACCTGTCTGTAATTAAGTAGCCCTGAACACCTTGATTAGCTGGTTCAGGTGTGTTTGATTAGGGCTGAAGCTGAACTCTGCAGTATGGTATCTCTCCAGGAGCAGGGTTAGAGACCCCTGTTAAAAACATTTGTTAATACAGACTTTTACTACAAAATAACCGACGCCCAAAAAGGCCGACATGCAAAAAATAGGTATCGTTCAATTTGGTATGCTGTTCCGAATCAAATCAATTTTATGATTTTTGGCAAAACTGGTCAGAAGTTATAAGCATAGATGTCAATTTTTTTTATATCTTTTGACCAGTAGGTAGCACTGTATCGAAACTGCTCGTGCACTCAGATCATGCTTGTTATAACACATACCAAATTTGGTCAGAATCCGCTAAAGCATTGCGGAGATATAGCCTCATGTCCATTTTTGAACAAACTGTCAAATTCTTTAACACGCTTTAAGAAAACGGTTTGATATATCAAAAATCTTTTTATAACGTTTTGCCAGAATGCTCTGAAGATGATCGGAGCAAATTCTGGTAAAAATCGGACAAACTGTCTTTGAATTTTTGCTGGAAAATTCAAAATTACGAAAAAAAAATAATCTTGACAAATAGAATTTTAAGTTTTGATATGTATTTGACTCGGTATGAGCCAAGGAATAACAGGAAAAAAAAAGAATTTGCTTTTAGACCTTATAGTTCAAAACTTATTAGCAAAACAAAAATTTGGCCTTTAGTTTAAGTTACAGACTCCAAATTTGCTGAGGTTAATAATGAGACTGTCCTCTATCCATGTGCCAAATTTCATAACTTTCCCGCAAGCAGTTCTATGGGCTGCCATAGACATCCAGAGTGGAAGAAGAAGAAGAAGAAGAAGAAGAAGAAGAAGAAGGAAGAATAATAATATGAAAACTAACTGATACAATAGATGCTTGGCCCCTAACAAGTCAAAACACTGCATAACCCCAGCAGGCACACAACTTCATAAGACGTTGATATTTGGTTGCGACGCCAGGTGACCAAAATTCAATGTCAATTGAACATCTAATGTCAATGTTAATTTGATGTCCAATACCGACGTCAGCTGATGTTGATATTTGTTGTTTTTAGGTTGTGTAACCAAAATCCAACGTTAAGTCAATGTCGAATTGGTGTCAAATACTGACGTCAATCCGATTCTCATTCTCAACCAAAACGCAACGTCTGTCCGACATCAACCTGACGTTATGAATGAATGAATGAATGAATGATGCATTTATATAGCGTTTTATTGTGTATTGCTGTACACCCAAATCGTTTTACAATCATGTGGGGGGGTCTCTCCTCAACCGCCACCAGTGTGCAGCATCCACCTGGATGATGCGACGGCAGCCACAGGATAACGGCGCCAGTACGCTCACCACAGACTAGCTACAGGTGGAGAGGAGAGAGAGTCCTAGAGCCAATTCAGTGGATGGGGATTATTGGGAGATCATGATTGATAAGGGCCAGTTGTGGCAATTTGGCCAGGACACCGGGGATACACCCCTACTCTTTACGAGAAGTGCCATGGGATTTTTAATTACCACAGAGAGTCAGGACCTCGGTTTAACGTCTCATCCGAAAGACAGTGCTTTTTGACAGTATAGTGTCCCCGTCACTATACTGGGGCTTTAGGACCCACACAGACCACAGGGTGAGCACCCCCTGCTGGCCTCACTAACGCCTCTTCCAGCAGCAACCTACTTTTCCCAGGAGGTCTCCCATCCAGGTACTGACCAGCTCAACCCTGCTTAGCATCAGTGGGCAACCAGTCTTGGGCTGCAGGGTGATATGGCTGTGGTTATATTGATGTCCTATGCCTGCTGGGACATGATACGTATTCTCACAGAATGCATAACATGCCGATTCGAGTAAAATCTTTTTTATGTCACACTTTTACATACATTGATGACATCATTGTCTTCTTGCAACATCGATACAGTTATCCAGCTAAAATGAATCAACAATGAACTCGAGCAGAATAACAACATTGCTGCCAATTTTGAATTGTCTCAAATTTGAAGAAGTTCCATAATTGATTCCCTTATTTTCCTGTTTATTACTATGAAACTACTTTCAAATGATCTGTATTTTATAAAGCACAATAGAAATAAAGGTGACTTGACATTATAGTGGTTAATGTATGTGCACAAAAATGCTAAGTGAATTGGCCAAAATAATTTATCAGTTAAAATTACTGGCTGCAATTGCACTACCAATAATAATAGCAAATAAAAAACAGCAAATAATACACAGATGAGCCAAAACATTATGACCACCTGCCTAAAGCCGGGTGCACACTGCACGATTTATAATAGTCCTTTTACGATTGTTGCTTGTCAGACTGTACGAACATTATGATCATGTCACACTGTGGGATCTCAGTTGTCAATAATATCAGACTGTACAACAATCAAAACATGTTAAAAATGGACGCGTGCAAGAAAACTTGTCCAGAGTTTCAACCCATACACGCACAGTGACTGCGAGCTGCATTGCACTCGGGGCTGAAATGTCAGCTATCATGAAAAGTCTATGAACAGCACCAGTACTGGTGTATTTAAGAAGATGTAAGCAGTGTAAGCAGCACACACCCACATAAAAGCAACGGCACAACCAGTGATTATCATAGCAAAGGGAACAATATCATAGAAATTCTGTGAGCGGTGGCCGGGAGCGATGGAGTTTATGCAGATTAGAAGAAATCTAGCATTAATTTTGATCATAGCTTGTCTTGAAAAACTGTAATGAAAGACAATTTGACGTTTGTTGTAGGAGCAGTCGCACTCCAGGACTCCAGGCGCCAAATCTTCTGACATTGCCAGAATTTCGTCAGAGGTCAAATTTGATTGCAACTGTCATTAATCGGCTCTTGGTGAACATGTCAAACTAACGATCAAAGACAACATATTTTAGCCTAGGATCGGAGGAATCTTCAAGGATTTGCAAAATTTGTCTCAGACGGCCAAAATGTGGCCAAAATTGTACAGAGTGTGCATGACTTAACATGCTGTTGGTCCTTCACATGCTGCCAAAACAGTACCGACCTGCCAAGGCATGGATTCTTCAAGCCCCCTGAAGGTGTTCTGTGCTATCTGTCACCAAGACATCACCAGCAGATCCTTCATGTCTTGTAGGTTGTGAGTAGGGTTGGGTATCGTTTGGTTTTTTTTCGATACCGGTGCCAAATCGATACTTTTAAAATGGTGCCGGTGCCTGAACCGATACTTGTTATATTATATATATATATATATATATATATATATATACACACACACACACATACTGTATATGGAACTCATGAAGCTCCAGGAAATCCCCAATATGGACAAAGGCATTGCTATCGCTATAACTGAGTAAACAGAAGATATAAACGTTTTGAATGATATAAACAAATACATTAAACACTCAACTATGATAATATATAGTGTTATTCAAGCCATCTCTGGTATTTTCATAATAAAGTATATTTATAATCCATTGCCAATCAATGCATTAGTAGCCTATGGAACATATTTTCTGCCTCATTCTGTGACAAGAAGCTATCAGATCAAAAAAGGAAGCATTTAACTGGTGTTGTGGACTAAAAAGGTTATAATGTTCTCTTTTGTTGGACAACAGGTTTAAAAACGTGAATACAAGAGAATTTAGCTTTGCCATTTTAATTAAAGCTAGGGCTGGGCGGGAGTTTGTACGATATATCGATATTTTTATAGTTTATACGGTATGAAGCAATTCGTTATCATTGATATACAGTAGTTTGATACGGTGCTATCATCTGATAAAATATCTAGGGAAGACACAGACTGAACTGCTGCGGAGTTAGTACATAATAAAATTTGTTCTAAAGATGTGACAAGCTTTTTATTAAGGGCTTTATTAAAACTCTTTAGTTATAGTAGCCTATAGTTTATAGTTTCAGTTTAAATGTCACGCCTCCTGTCTGATGCTCTGACAGAAAAGGCTGTGTCGCTGACAGAGATGCTTCGCCTGTTTAATGTTTGCTGTTTTCCGTAATGCATAACTTACATTTCACAGGTATATTCTCCATCTGTAAATGCTAGAAAGCCATGGAAATATTACCATTTGCTGTCAGAAGCGTGAGCTTTTTGCTTGCGATTCTCCGCTAAACTTCACAGACTTCATTTACAACGAGCGCCGCCCGCATGCGCGCCAAACAGATGGAGCGCAATGAAGGAGCGCAATAACTCTGACTAAAATATACATTTTCTCAGTCGGGAAATTATTTTTCACGTTCGGTGCTGGTGATGATGCTGCTTACGTTCGTTTCGGAGAATAAAAGGACAAATATTTTAATTGATCGCTCAGGCATGGCACCGAAATGAGGCACCGAAATCTGCGTTCTGATTCGGTTCTAGTACATACCGGTTACATAGGTACCGGTGCCATACTGGTACCGGGTTTCGGTACCCAACCCTAGTTGTGAGGTGGCTCAAACTGGTCCAGCACATCCCATACATGAGCAAACAAACTGAGATCTATGGAATTTGGAGGCCAAGCAACACCTTGAACTCTTCATCATATTCTTCACACCATTCCTGAACAATGTGTGAAGGTGAGAGGCCACTTCCACCAGGGAACATCACTGTCATGAAGGATGCACATGGTCTGGAACAATGTTTAGGTAGGTAGCACATTTCAAACTTGTGTCCACATGAATGATCGAACATTGCTCAGAGGATCAGACTCCCTCCACCAGCTTGTCATTGTCCTACAGGGAATCCTGGTGGACTCATTGGACCAGGCGACCTTGTTCTTACCAAGGTCCATTTCTGATACTCACGTGCCCATTGTAGGTGCTTTCGACAGTGGACAGGAGTCATCACAGACACTTCTACCATTTGTCTGCAGCTACGCAACCCCATACGCAGCAGAGTGTGAAGATGCACTGTGTGTTTGCGACACTTTTCTATCATGGCCAACAATAACTTTTCTTTTTTTGGCTTGGACCAGACGGGATAGCCTTAGTTGCCCTTGTGCATCGATGAGCCTTGGGCGCCCAATACCCTGTTTCTGGTTTGTGGTTTTGTCCCTCCTCGGACCACTGTTGGTAAATGTGCACCACTGACGACTCAAGTGACATAACAATTTGGCCCTTGTCAAAATCGCTCAGAACTTTATTCCTGCCTGTTTTCTCCTGAATCCAACACGTTGATCATGAGAACTGAGAACCATCCAATCTATCCAGATCTTAATATGTGATCTTGTGATCTGGTCTCGGTGTTTCGGCTCATCAGTCTATACAGGTGTATGAAATGTAATGTAAATCAAGGAGTCAATTGTTTTGGGTGAACTATTCCTTTACACACACAAGATGAGCGCTGTAACGTTATCTGTGGAACATCATAAAACCAAAGTTAGATTTAGGACATTTAATTTTAGTTTATATGGGCAACAGGAAGCTTCACGCTACATCACCCTGTTGAAAAAACGAGCATGTTTTGAAGCATAGCTGCTGGTTTGAACTGGTTTAAGCTGGTCATATGCTGGTCATGTGCTGGTCCTAAGCTGGTCCTGAGCACGAGCTAGTTGAAATGTTCTAAAATGTTCTCGTAGCACTCGAACGCTCTGAATAGAGTCATTCTGCCCTATAGAGGCTATGTGTAAAAATGTGGCCATAGGGGATCCATGTGAGTCGGTGGAAGAGAAGCCAGCACCTCTTTAAAATGCTCTCACATAACCATTGAGCCACTAATCTCCTTTACTGGGAAAACAATTGACAACTCACAGTATTTGCTTCCTCCAGCGGGTAACCAGGGTAACCCCTCTGACCTCACAAACACAGAGCAACTTCCCTCCAAGAACATCCATTCTATGGGGGACGGTCATTTACGTCTTTTCTGTTTAACATTCGGCCGGTGCGAATGCTCTGGTTTGGCTTTACTCGGACACGGCGCTACATTCTTTAAAATCTGCTCATTGATGTTGTGGCTAATTTGGAGTTTTGTTTTGTCTTGTTTTAGCCAGGAAGTGCATCTTAAAGAAACATTTTGATTGCAAACTCATCTTTGGTCGTCAGTTAAAATGTGTTAATGATTTCAAAATCATCCAAAAAACATGTTGTTCAATGCGATTCGAACACTACACTGTTGTCAGTGAGGGAAAATTCAGTGCGAAATGCAATTCATAAAATGTAACTAACCACTTAATCATAGTTATGAGTTAATGACTTATAAAAAGAAGGCAAAAATGCTTCTCATATATTTTTTTGTTAATGTCAAAGGCTATGCGTCCAACACTTTTGGCGTAAAAAAAAATTATTTTGGTTTAAATTCATCTCTCACTCAGAATCAAGCCAAATCACTCAGATGTCAAAATGGGCATACTGAGTGCAATCTTACAAACTGTTGGTTCTATGAAGTTCATGGCAATGTTAGTAAACTTCAATGTTTGATTTTTTTTATTTTTTTTAAACACTTTTAGTACTGTGCTCGATTTTAACTTGATGTCAAATATAAAATGTGGGATTTATAGCTCACATTTCCATGCAGTTAACGAGTCCAGTAGACCTTCATTACATAAAACTGGTCCTGCATTGCAAAATGTTAGAAAACAATCTTGTAAGATAACTAACAGCAAAAAAAAAAGTCTTAACATGATGCTATATGTTTCTGATGACTACATTTCATGAAGTCCTCCACATTACTGCAGAAAGCACCAAACACTAGAAGTTGATTTTGTCCAAATCAGGCATACTTTTATAGTTTTCTGTTCTCTAAACATGCAGTTTTAAACAGAGATGGACACTCTCTGGCACAGAAAGCTGAATTGCGTGGTGAGATTTTAAAGGAAGATGGTGAATAAAACAACGGAGCATAGAGAATGTGAACAGACCTCTTATTGTGTGGCATGAAAGCTAATTAAACACTGGTGTCGGAGGCGCCCCCATCGCCAAACAGCACCCTTTATCACCCTTTCTCTTTCTCGCATTTCCTTTATGTCGCTCGCTCTCACAGGCTATCGATGCTACTTCACATACATTCCTTCAGTCCTGCTTTCTGTTCACTGGGATGATGAAACTGTGGAGCATGACACACTGATCTCCACGTCTGGGGTTTAGCCATGTGTGGACATCCTGTAATCCCACCAAAAGACCTGAGAGCTCCCTGCTTCCTGGAGGACTTGGCACTGCTTCCTTGTAGTACATCAATTCATTTAGATTTGGAAAACAAACTTTTTATTATGTCATTCTAAATCCCTTTTAAATGGACAAGACTTTTAGTTTAGTTTTGAGTAATTACCAGATTTATTTTCTACATTTTCCATGATAACCAGTTTGTGGCCTTTAGAAGGCTTAAATTTCGGCTCAAATACAAGACAGATTTTCACAGTCATTCAAGAGAATCAGCAAATAGTGTCACAGTTGAGAAAAGAGTCTGAAGAAAGTTATCTGAAAGGATTTACAGGGAGAACTGCATCTACATGACAGCTTAATAAGATGGTTAGTCAAGTCTGGATCTCAAAAAGCAGCAAGAATTTTCTCAGTTTAACAACTTCAGATATTCACTCAGGAGATATGAAGTTGCAAAGTTCAAGCTTATTCTATTTTTGATGCAATGTGCATTCAAGTGACTTTAGCCGGTAAAATTAACACAGTGGATGATTTCTTCTTTATTTTTCTTTCACTTCGTAGCAGGACTTTTTTTTTAACAGCTCTAATGCAGCAAAATGAAAAGCAGTTTGAGAAACGAAGTTTGTTTATACATGCCTGTCACCTTATAAACCTGGCTAAATGATTAGTGTTGTCTGGGATAATTATTAATGTTTAAGATTAATTCACTCTGAAAGTCAGGGCTTAAAGAAAATCCAGTTTATGACTTTGTTCACACGTGCCATTGCATAATAAGAGTCACAAGAATCTTTCTTGTCGTTCTTAATGATTCTTCTGTGTGCATCTCCCAGTTATGTTTGGTGAACATAATAGATTTTCATTGGTTCTAAAAGGATTTTCATTGGCTGTCACTGTTTTAATATTTTATCAGTTGGGAAAAATGCTCTGAAAGTGATTCCAACTATATTGTTCCTGTGTGTAATTACTGATGTGATATTGTCTTAGAGTTAGAGCCATTTTTAAAATCTTATGGTTATAAAGTTTCTTTATGGTATGAATGGGCTTTACGTCTTCAAATTTTCACCTTATGTGTTCCACAGAAGAAAGAAAGTCATTCTGCTTTGGAATGTTAAGATGTTAAGTAATTGATGATGAAAAAAGTGAACTATTCCTTTAAGTGCATGTCATAAAATAGTAAAACTCTTAAAGATTCATGCTTGTGTTACTTATATCTCCAGCTGTACCAAATCTATCCATCGCTGGTTTCACTGTCATACTTTAAGGCAAATTAAATTTTTATGGACTGAATTTCTCTGTCATAAACCCATCATTTAAAGCAAATACAATGCTCCATATCCTACTACATCTCATAATAACCGAGCACAAAATCTGCATGCAAGTTTTTATTTTGGCGTAAAACTGCAGAGGGAGACCTTTAATTTTCTGTGACAACAGGTTTATAAACGATTCTCATTATTGGTGAAATTATTAGTGTAATCATCAAATGTTCGTGATTGTATCAGTGTGAGAACAAAGTACATTTAATGCAAACATTTGACGCATGTTTGTTCTGAAACACACAATGCAACAGACTATAGTCTATACTTATTAAATTAAATTACAGCTTCTTTTAATCATAACGCAATTTCAATTTTAGTTAATTTGACAGATGTTTGGCCAATGCAATGGAAGAAGTGTAATGGACAATGAGAAGTGCCTTAAATGCCTTAAAAATGTTGTTTAAAGCCACTGTACACTGACTTCTTATCAGACAAATGGCTTCTGTCTTTTTCACAAGACGTCTGTTCTGGGAGTGGGTAAGTTTAGTGAGCGGGTATGAAATTCCGTGAAAAGTGCAGATTGCTTTACGGCCGAAACAAATGCACACGTATAGCTACTGTATTACAACAGTAGTATATTTACGACAGTGAATTCCACTCACTTAACTGTAGGGGCTCCAAAGTCACAAAAATTACTGTACATACATTTGATTTAGCTATAAAAGAACAGCTCCTTAAGAAGTGTCACTGGATAAAATTGTTCATACCTGAGGGTCTGACAGACGAGAGATATCAGGATACAGGTAGAACTTAATTCCATTAGCAGCTCCTGGCAGTGTGATTCCTCGAAGAAGAAGGATCAACAGCATGAAATAAGGAAAAGTTGCGGTGACATACACCACCTGCAGAAGGGGAAAACAAGGCTTAGTTTCCATGGACATGAATAAAGGTCAAAGTAGTTGCAGCACAATCTACTGCATAGAAACATTTAGATCAAATCTAGATCTATCTGGATCAATCCAAACCAAATGGTGCAAGAATTCACGGTACATTTACACCAAGAAAAATTAAAGTAAAAGGAACGGTTAACCCAAAAACTGTTATTATTTATTCTTGTGTCATTTTAAACCTGTATGACATTTTTTTATGTAGAATAGAAAATACATTTTGAAGAATCATCATGCAGCTTCTTTCCATGTAACAACAGTTTATAGTGAAAGCATCTGTCAAGCTGAAAAAAAAGCAAAACAAGAAAAACACCTTTATAGTAGTCTTAATGACTTTTTTCCCCCAGATACGATAGCTTACTGTATGTGAGACAAATTTGCAAATTAGATATGAATACAAGGGACCTCACAATATTTAATGAAAATCTGGTTAAA